>OX336390.1:273592961-273858685 GCA_946902985.2 Meconema thalassinum | reverse complement strand
AGTCGTGTACATGAGGAAAGAAAGATTTCTAAAGTGTGTGGCTGTAACAATAGCAAGCATCCCTTTAAGTTAGCTGGCATTGCTTATAAAAAGACCTTTACCTTGAGATATGCAAATTTTCAAGAAATCCAAGTTTTGAGGAAATGTGTAATGTAAAACTAGAATCAGATATATCTTCTGCTGATACAGTGAATTTTAAATATGCGCCAATCACCTCATGTGTGGTAGAGCGAAGCTTCAGCCAGTACAGATCACCTTTGCAAGACAACAGGAGAAGCTTCAAGTTTGAAAATGTAGAACATATTGTGGCATACTGTAATGGTAGCAGAAATAATCAACAAATGAATAAATAACACATAAAAAATAAGTAAACTGAAAGAAAGAAAGAAAGAAAGAAAGGGAAAAAAAGAACCACTGCAATCAGCCACCCGAGTATTGGCGGGAAAACCATAACGTTTGAGGAGTATGGAGGAAATGCCTACTCTCAGTCCTGAACAACTAGTATGAATCACCTTCCCAGATCATATCTGGGAATGTAACTCCTGACTACGGTCAGAACATTGATCAATGATCAGACAATCAATGATGATGAGTCTTCTCATGAATAAATCCACCGTTGTGGACAAACAACAACAAAGATCTGCACAAAGGCACCATTCGGAATCGGTGGGGTGTCACGTAGAAGACCTAGGCGAGTCGGAGCGCCTGAGAAAGCCCAACAGACAATCGACAGACACCTGACAGACAATGGACAAACCCAACAATGTAAGAAGAGACTTAAGTTCAACAAATCAGAACAATTTTCATATTTTGCAACATTAAACATTAATTCACTAAGTAAGGCGGGCAAGCTGAAACATTTAACTGATGTGATGGATCAACATAGGATTTTAATAATGGCTTTACAAGAACTTAGGAACACAGACCAGGACCCAATTGAATCAGGAGGTTATCGTCTCTACGAAGGACCTCCAGGACAAAGAATAATGAAGAATGTCCCCCAATTTGGTGTAGGTTTTCTTGTTCATAGTAGCATAATAGACTCAATCGAATATTTTTCTCCAAACTCTTCGAGGATGGCACTTCTAACAGTTAAAGTAGGGAAAAAAACTTATACTTTAATAAATGTTCATGCACCAACAAATGACAAAAACAGTAAAGATAGAATAGGAGTTGAAAACTTTTGGGAAGAACTTGATCAACTATTATCGAAGATCCCTGATGAACATATAAAAATCTTACTTGGAGATTTTAATGCTAAAATAGGCAGAGAAAAGAAGTATCGTATAGTTGTAGGAAAATGGCCAGCTCATAAATTAACGAACAAAAATGACCAAAGATTAATTGAATTTTGTGTAGATCATGGACTCATTTTGGAAGCCACTAGATTTATGAGGCAACCACATATACTTATAACCTGGAAATTAGGGCTGTTACTTTTAATCGATTAATTTCAGATTTCGGTTAATCGATTAATCGAAACCGAATAATCGATTAACTATCGTAAATAACGATTAATCGATTAATCAATTAGTCGATTAATCGGTTATTCGAATAATCGATTAATCGGTTATTCGAATAATCTATTAATCGGTTTTTGATTTGTTTTGCCGATTAATCAATGTATTTCGCATTTTTAACTACGCTCTCACAGAATCAACCAACTATGACACAACTTGGTTTCTTAATGCAATCACTCGACATGGTTAGCCGGAGCAGTCCCAAGTTGGATGATGTTTTTGATTCTTTTAGGGGCTTTGCAACATCGTGGTCACGTATCCCTGCGTACTGGGGTGTGTTTAAGACATGTCTGATAACATGTGTCACTGCGATGTCTGTACCAGTGTGTGTATTTGTAATTCAGGTAGAATATGGGTAGGAATCGACCGTGGCCTTGAATTAGGTACCATCCCGGCATTTGCCTGGAGTAGTAATGAGAAACCATGGAAAATCATTTCCAGGATGACTGAGGTAAGAATCAAACCCTCCTCTATCAGTTTTGCTTCACGAGGCTGAGTGTACACGTTCCAGCCCCCACACCAGAATTAAATTTCTTGGCAGAGCCGGGAATCGAACCCAAACCTCTGTGATGACAGCTAAGAATGCTAGCCACTGCTCAACGCCTGCTTTGAGGTTTCATTTAACTTCACTCCAAGGATTACCGTGTTGGAAGCCCTTTTTCAGGCTTGCCTTAGAAATCAAAATTTGTTCGCTAATCCTGAAAAAATACTACATGATGTTAATAAATACTCTTGGATGACTAGTTTCAATCGTCAAGTGATCATCATCAGATCATTTACACGTAGGCTATTAAATCTACTGTATATGGAGAAGTATGGAATGATAATTACAATATATACACTTATTTATTTGCAGTAGCAATTAAACTACCAAACTAAAGATATGTGCTATTTGTTGAGATACTGATAGTTATTAAATGGTGCACTTCGCAGTTTGAGCGATGTGTGGTCCGTTTAGGTGCACAGCGTGAGGACGATTATGCTGACACAATAACCTGACCATTTATAACAATCACAGAATGGCACTAAGCAAGCAAACTTGAGGATCAATCACAACTATCAGTATCTCAACAAAAAATAACATATCTTTACTATTTGTGCTAGATTAATTACTACTGCAACTAAAAAAGTGTATGTATTGTAAATATCATAACCCAAACTTGTCGACACAGATTAATTGCCGAAGTGTAAAGATCTGATGATCGCTTGACGATCGAAACTGGACATCTAATTGTATTTATTAATCTCATGTAAAAAGTCTTTGACCGTCCGAAAAACATTAAATTTCGACTCCAAAGATACAAATAAGACGTCTTACGAACGAAGGTATGTCTAAAGTCTACACTTAGGCAAGTTCGATAAAAACTCAATGATCTCATGGTAGGGCAGTTATAAAAAGCGCGGTAAAAATAGGAAATCTTGTAGATGTAGCGTAAATATTGCAATCATTGCAAAATACGAACTGGACGTCTATCTTGGGAATTCACCGCCTGACTTGCATACTCACCCTTTTTCACAGGTTGAAAATGAATAAAAAATATATCAAAGGCCCGCTAAACTAGCGACAAAATACTTGATATTCCCCGCTGGGAACATTGTGACTGCAAAGCGGAGCTGCCTCGTCCCAGAAAATGAGTACTTGCTTGTATTTTTGCACCAAAACAGACCGTCTGTTGAAATATATTGTCACATTTATTTTTAAATAATGCATCTTGTTTGTGAACTGTTGAAGCCATTGTTTCAGTGTTGCCTATACAAAAACTGTTAGTTGTAACTCTTCAGTCGGTCAACATGAGTTTGTCCAATGACTGTGCGGGGTGCAATGTGAAAATAATATGAGTAATAAGTAAATAAACTACTTGTAAAATTACACGTGCTAGTTATGATCACAATGAGCCCGGCGGGAGTAGGCAGGCTAAAGCGTATCAACTGCACGACCAAGGCTCCGCTGAGATATGTAAACTTATGCATAATAGAATTCAATTGCATGCACTAAGTTTATTTTATTTATTATATTGTGTTATGCTTATTTGTATACACGATCATAATACTCATAAATAATTCACAAACCCTTATTAAACAAACTAAACGTATACAATGCTCAAAAAAGGCCTCGCATATTGTGATTCAGTAACTTGTTTGTTTTGCTATGTGTATGTTATCATATTATACACAATATAGGGTACATACTAAGAAAAACCACGCACAATCTGCGTTGCAAAAGAGACAGAAACACACGACGAATAACAAAAGTGATAATGTGGGACAGAGCACACAACCGTCTTATTCATGTTGGGGCATATCAATACCATGTATGGCCACCACGAGCTCTAATCCATGCTTGCAGATGACGAGGCATACTGAGCACCAACGGATACAACGTGGTTTGGGGCAGATTCCCCCACTCTTGGAAAGCAGCTTCAATCAGTTGCTCTTTGTTTATTGGAGGATTGGGACGGTGCGAAATTGCCCTCTTGAGCTCTTTCCATGCATGTTCATTACAGTTCATGTCCGCAGAATAGGCAGGCCGCTCCATTCTCTGTATGACATGCATCTGAAGGAACTGATTGACCACCCTAGCTCGATGGGCACGAGCATTATGGTCCTCTAGTGTAAAGCCCTCACCCTTTGTGGCAGCAAATCCTGTAACGACAGGTTCAAGGATGTTGTCTCTATACACCAGACCAGTCATGTTACCGTGGATAGGAATTAGTGGCGTACGTCGACCGAACATGATTCAACCCCAAAACATGACTGAACCTCCTTGCTGTTGGTGGCTTTCCTGGATGAAGGGCTCGTGAAATCTCTTACCTACTCGGAGCATTCCAGTGTGGCGACGTAAAAGTGATAGTGATTGTAATAGCGATCATAACTAACACGTGCAATGTTCCCAGGAGTGTCATTTACTTATAATTCATATAGTTTATACATTGGACTCCGCCCAGTCTCTGGGCAAATTCAAGTTGACCGCCTGAAGAGTTACAACCTACAGGTCTTTGTGGAAATTAGGCTAAACCTGAATAAAACAAAAATGTTCCTGTCCTAAATTGTAAACAGCCTTTCCAACAAAAATTGAACAAAATTCAAAAGCATTGCTGAAAACTCCTCGTTTTCTTTTCCTGAAACCCTTCCCAATTTTATTGATGTTTGTCTTTCCACGGTCACTGACTGTTATTTGGTTATTGTTAACATAAACAAGCAAGGACACGTATCTTTACGCAAAATTTAACTTTTATAGAGTCTATACATCATTCCGAAAATAAGCCTAACTCAACTTAAGCGATGACTTCTCATTTAAACCATTTTCAAAACGTATTTTCTTATCTCGTGTCTACTATCAGTTAATCGATTTTTCGGTTAATCGATTATTCGATTAATCGATTATTCGGTTAATCGATTAATCGGTTTTAAGGAGCTTCGATTAATCGTTTCCGATTAATTTCAAATTAATCGATTAATCGATTATTAATCGATTAATTGAAAATCGATTATCACCAGCTCTACTGGAAATGCCCTAGAAAAACAGAAAAATCTCGAGAAGAACTAATTAACGCCTGAAGACAAACAGCTAAAGAAATTAGGAGAATTAAAAGAAATTATCAAAAGGAAATGCTTAGAACTATAGAGAAAACATTCAATCAGCATAAAACAAGAGACTATTACAAAACATTCAAGCAATATCAATCTAAGTTTACCTCTCCCACACTTATGTTAAGAAATAAAAATGGAAAAATGGCACACAATAATCAAGATAATGCTAACATCCACGCAGAATACTTTAAAGAGTTACTCAATTGTGAGGATCATGTGGAACATCTAGAATTTAACCATAACCCAAAATAAAAAAACTCCATTACAAAAGATTATACCACCAGTTTACAATGAAGTGAAAACAGCAATTAATGCACTTAAAAACTACAAAGCAGCAGGAGAGAATCGAATAGTAGCAGAAATATGGAAGAATGCTAATGATCAGACTATTCAAAACCTACATAAATACATCATTGATATTTGGAACACTGAGAAGCTTCCCGAGGAATGGAATACAGCGATAATTCACCCGCTGTATAAGAAAGGGTGATCGCTCCGATCCAAATAATTATCGGGGGATATCCTTGCTTGATATCACATACAAGATTTTATCTAAGATTATATACACAAGAATCCAAGAACAACTCGACCAAGAACTTGGAGAATATCAGGGAGGATTTCGACCAGGTAGAGGCTGTCCAGATCAAATCATTAGTTTAAAATGGATAATGAAGCACCAAAGAGTTCGAAATAAGGGTCTAGTCATCACGTTTGCAGATTTTAAGAAAGCATACGACAGTATCCATCGTGAATCATTACTGAAAAGCCTTAAAGAATTTGGCTTACACCAAAAACTCGTTAACCTCATTAGTATGACTTTTAAAAATACGAAGGCAAAAGTTAAATTTAGAGGTGAATTATCAAATTCATTCACTAAAAGAACTGGACTCCGACAAGGAGACGGACTTCCACCATTGTTGTTTAATTGTGCATTGAAGAAGGTTATGCGTGAATGGAACAAGAAATGTCAACCAACTATCACGATCGGTAGAAATATTAAGCTCAACTGCCTTGCTTTTGCGGACGATTTAGCATTACTTGCAAATACAATAGAAGAGGCTAAATTTCAAATTGAACAACTAGAAATTATAGTAAAAAATTGGGATTACAAATTTCATTTGAAAAAACAGAAATGATGCCAACTTTTAAAGTTGAAAGTCGTTCAACTGAACAATAATAAAGAGATTAAAATTGTTCAGAAATTCAAATATCTTGGGGAAATAATAACATGGAACACAAATGAAAAAGAAGCAATAGAATACAGAACAACTAAATTTAAACGAGCACAAAGACTTACCTGGCCAACCTACAATAAGAAATCTCTTTCGATAAACGCTAAGCTGAAACACTATAATTCCATAGTTAAACCAGAGGCAACTTATGCTAGTGAAACTTTATTCAAATTGAATGTAAAATCTACAACAGAAGAATTATTAGAACAATTATTAACAAAAAAACACCAAGTTGATGGGCAGTGGAGATTGTTGCCTAACAACGTCGTCTATCGTGAATGTGAATCAATAATAACTACAATGCGTAAAAGAAGAATTTCCTTTTTCTGTCACATATCAAGACTGCCAGAAACCAGGATATTGAAACAACTCTTGGATTACTTTTTGAAAAATAAAATCAATAATAATTGGTTCAAAGAAGTTCAGGATGATTTGGAAGAATTGGGTATAACTCGGCAACAAATCAAAGACAGAGAAGAGAAGAGGCTTTTGAAGAACAAAAGCATAAGTCTCAAACTAAAAACAGTTGAACGGAAACAATATACTATATCGGACACACAAAGGGCTTCCAGGTCGGAGAGGATGAGAAAGTTCTGGGAGGAGAAAAAGAAGAAATTTACTCAAATGTATTGATATAAGTGCTCCAATGTGGGCGTAAAATATGTAAATAAATAAATTATAATATCGTATGGCCTCGGTGCCGGGTAATAGCTTCGTTATTTGAGACCCAAAGGGTAGCTTGCATGTCGAATTTCGTTGTCCCTTGAAGCACTATGAAAGTTAAGGAGGTTAGATATCTAAGCTCCTTGAACACTATAGCGCTTTCTAGAAGAGAAATGAGGAACTTTGTGTTGGCGGAAACTCCCGAGATTAATTTTGCCATTATGAACACGGCCTACTGAATTCAAATGCCAACATCGTATTACATGCGTGTCGTATTTTTTCCGCCTTTCAAAAATCACTTACCACGGCCAGGAGTGAACCTGCAAGCTTGGGATTAGTAAACCGACACGCTAACCACTCACCCACCGTGGCAAGCAATTTATGAATCCAGTATTTTAATGTATTTTTGTAGGCTCTAAAAGTAACAAAATGTAGTGTTTAGTGGTTAAAATAATTTTATTGTCCATATTTTGTAATATAACTTATATGTACATATTTTGACACTTTTTAGTAGTAGACATATAAATCCTAGCCCTGATTATATTAATCGTAGAAACTCAGCTACCCGGTGTAGATCTTTTAAACTGGAACCATTTTGGCGGTCCACTCTCCAATATGGACGTTCCGTTCAACACTGTCATCCGGCAGCAAAACTGGAACCCAATTGTGTAACCTGTGACAGATTTAAGTAATTTGGTCTTGTAATTGACAAATGTGATACGAGAGATCTTTTACGAGCCGACATCGCTCTGCTCTTTGAGCGCCGTGGCGGAGTTTTGCCGCCCTTCAGAAATCCTACTTCCTCAGCCGGGAATCGAACCCGTTACTTCGCTTCATGAAGACACTGCCTCTGATCTGGGTAAGCCTATTTGTTAGATGATTCGAAGATGAGTCGACAATGATCGAGCTTTCCTAATACACTGCCCCTCACTCAACCCCCGGACACCTAAAGTTATTTATTAGATGTCAGTGGTTCTTTTCTACTTTTAGTTATTTATGAGCGTACATTTTTCTACCCCCACATTCTCAGCCTTCGAGGAGTAAAGTGGATTTATCTTTTGCTGTTTTCAAGGTTGTGGGGTCGAATCCCAGTACAGAGGGATGAGATTTCAAAGTTGCAAGATTGTGAGCGATCCGTGTTAGTAGATTTATTGGTTCGTTAGTGCCTTCCCCTTCAGAAAAAATGTCGGCATTCTGAAACCACGTCATATAAACTGCTATCTAATGTTGTCAGTCTGTATTTATAGGTCAATTAAAAAGCTTTTCCATGAGACGCCTTCTGTAGATTGAGACGCGTGTACCAAAGGTCATGGGCTCGAATCTCGCATCTACCAATAACTTTAATTCTGGTCTGAGGATTGGAGTGGGTTTATTCAACCTCGTGAGGATAAAGTTGGGTCGATTCCCTGCTCAGCCACCCTTGAGGTGAATTTCCGTGTGATTTCCTCACTTCTGCTCCAGGCGAATTCTGGGATGGTACCTAACGCGAGGTCATGGCCTCATCGCTCACAATCCTAACCCTAATTACAAGTAGCCTACTGTGTACTCAAGAATGGTTGGCTCCTCAGTTTAGGGGCTGCGACAACGCGGATATGTAGCCTCGTGTACTTTGGTTGTGTGTAGAATCTGGCTGATAACCGGTGTTAATTGTGATGGCTGTATTAGTGTGTGTTATCTGTAATTCAGGTAAGGACTTTCGACGATCAATTTCAAGTAGTTCCTACTTTTGCTACCAAATGCTATCAGCGACACCTAGCTGTGAACTTGGCTACTAGGTGCCACCGCAACCGGCACATGGCGACGAACGTTGGAACTTAAGAGCGTTAATCAAATCTAACCTACAAATTTAACTTCACTCAATTGTAGTTAGTGGAAGGTTCTTTTACATGCCATAAATCTATGACATGGGCCCGCCGGCTTTACTTCCCCGCCGAAGGAAGGCATACCTGAGTGATTTTTAACGCTCTTTAGAAGTCCGACGACTTCGGGTTTGAACTCGCGATCTTGGGCATAGAAGCTTAGCATGCTACCAACTACGCCACCGAAGCCGCCCTACTACCTAAGAATACATGCTCCATAATAACACAAGTTATCAAACAGGTTCAACTCACATCGCGAAGCACGGAATTGATGACCACGAAATCGCACGTTCCTAAAAAAAACATTCCCATGGTTAGCCGAGCTGCCAGTGAGCATGGGAGTACTCGCCGCCTTGCGTGGGTAAACCTGCAATATGCAATACAGCTCTGCTGTGGTGGCTACTGTCACTGCACGGTGGATACATGAAGATTGGCAGGAAGCGCATGGACTTGTGCTATGACCTTGCCCAGTGTGGCTATCACCCCCCAGTCCCTCTCCAACCGTACTCCGAGCATCACTGCTGAGTTCTCGCGTGCACGCATACTCCAACTCGTGGATTTGGAACAGCCTGTCATAGTGTATTACATCTTGTGGGGAATCATGCAGCCCCAGCTGGATGTAATATTCCTTCCTCTTGCATACTCACAGCTCGTCTCTCAACTTACCCTTGATCAAATCATATTCTCTTCGTACCCTGACGGTTTGGAGCATCTTTGATGACCTGCCCCGTACCACCACCACCCTAGAAATAGTTTACCCATCCTGCCCAGGGCCACTGCATGTTCCTTATTTTATAAGGAGGGGGAATTATTGCGATTATTTTATTATGGAGAGGAACGTCTTCCCCGTCGAATTTCAGGGGAATATTACCTATCCCCTTCCCCACGGTCCAATTAAGATGATATGCATTGGTCTTTGAAGGAGGTCAGTCATCAACAATATTGTCAATTTATTGATTTTGTTGTAAGATCTAGAGACTTCAATATATATTTTTTAGCGACAAGCATGTCAAATGTTACATTGTAGAGACTGGTATTTAGTTACTTTTTAAAAAGACTGGTAACTCTAGTGAAAATAAAAGAAGACAAAGCATTTCCCTTTCCAATAACATTTGCGGTTAATTTGGCAAATTCGCATGAACTTGAATTGCGAATGCTGATCAGAAGACTTAATTATTTAAACTTTGAGTGCTCTAAAGTAAAACACCGAAATATATCGAGGACAGTTACCTGAACCTTCAGTATTTTCCAAAACTTTACTGAACAAGTGTTTCTTTTATTCACAGCTGTATTTTCTATTACTTCTTAAAATGTTCTGATAAGGAAGAATCGATAATAATGACAGGACTTTTTTTTAATTCTGGGAGGGAAGGACAATTGAGAAATGGAGGAGTTAAGTTTGAAATGATGGATGGATGGTAAACACCTGCACAAAATATATTTGTGTCTAGCCCCGCCCCCATTCCAATATACACAAAATATTCACCCCGGACAATTTTCCTGAAAGAAACTTTTTGCACTGCTATAGTTATCTCGCATGTATTGTAGAAGAATAGCCTAATTTATTCGTGTGCGAGGACAGGAATTTATTTTATGTTTCAACACTGTGATGTGTAATGCTATGCAGGACTGTCTTGTCCTGTATTTTCTTTTAGTCACGTGAATTCTGTATATTCAGTCATGTGTTTTTTTGTTCTTGTCTAGATGTATGGCTCAGAATAGCTCAGCTGGTAGGTTGCGTCAGCGGGAGATTTCGCGCCAAAACTCACGTGGAGGTGGTACTGAGTGTAGCTCGACCCTTGCTGTCCATTGTAATGCTAAATAGACCTACCTGCCTGGCTTATCTGAGTATTCGTAAAAGATGAAATGTTACAGGAGGGCAAAATAAATAAGTGGCCTATTAATCGTCGTGTGCGTGGTGGGTCATTGATTGAACGTTCATTTAAGAAGCTAAGGTTGATCAACTGGTAGATAAAATATTGACCTTGAGCTTCGATCTGGATCGTTTAAAAACTGATCCAGAAGAGCGGTGCTAAGATTTCATTGTCATATGGGCATTAATATCAATGTATGTTTTCATCGAGGATAGCCGGCGGTGGGGTTCAAAACCCAGTCGTCTTCCGATTCCGACCTTCTGCTTTAATGGACGTTTCTAACCCGGGTTTGGCAATAAAATCAGCTTTATTGTTAAAAAGCAATGGGGCCCGTTGCATGGAAGAATACAACGGGCTCTAGGAACAAAAAAAACTAACTGACATACTATGTGAAAATGAAATGATTTTTAATCGGCCGACATTATTGACCCAACTTGCAATGGGTGTTATTTCGTAAACCTTTAAAAAAATTACATGGAGATTAATTAACTAAGGTCAGCTCGATTGTACCCAACTTGTAATGGATGTTATTCCCTAAACCTGTAAAATATTGCATGAAATTAATTAACTAAGGTCAACACGATTGTCCCCAACCTGTAATGGATGTTATTCCCTAAACCTGTAAAATATTACATGAGATTAATTAACCAAGGTCAACACGATTGTGCCCAACTTGTAATGGGTGTTATTCCCCAAACCTGTAAAATATTACATGAGATTAATTAACTAAGGTCAACACGATTGTACCAACTTGCAATGGGTGTTATTCCCTAAACCTGTAAAAGATTACATGAGATTCATTAACTAGGGTAACACGATTGTACCCAACTTGTAATGGGTGTTATTCCCTAAACCTGTAAATGATTACATGAGATTAATTAACCAAGGTCAACACGATTGTACCCAACTTGTAATGGGTGTTATTCCCTAAATCTGTAAAAGATTACATGAGATTACTTAACCAAGGTCAACACCATTGTACCCAACTTGCAATGGGTGTTATTCCCTAAACCTGTAAAAGATTACATGAGATTCATTAACTAGGGTAACACGATTGTACCCAACTTGTAATGGGTGTTATTTCCCTAAACCTGTAAAAGATTACATGAGATTAATTAACCAAGGTCAACACGATTGTACCCAACTTTTAATGGGTGTTATTCCCTAAACCTGTAAATGAGTACATGAGATTAATTAACTAAGGTCAACACGATTGTACCCAACTTGTAATGTGTGTTATTCCCTAAACCTGTGAAAGATTACATGAGATTACTTAACCAAGGTCAACACGATTGTACCCAACTTGTAATGGGTGTTATTCCCTAAAACCTGTAAGTGATTACATAAGATTAATTAACCAAGGTCAACACGATTGTACCCAACTTGTAATGGGTGTTATTCCCGAAATCTGTAGAAAATTTCATGAGATTAATTAACTAAGGTCAACAGGATTGTACCCAACTTGTAATGGGTGTTATTCCCTAAACCTGTAAATGAGTACATGAGATTAATTAACTAAGGTCAGCACGATTGTACCCAACTTGTAATGTGTGTTATTCCCTAAACCTGTGAAAGATTACATGAGATTACTTGACCAAGGTCAACGCGTTTGTACCCAACTTGTAATGGGTGTTATTCCCTAAACCTGTAAATGATTACATGAGATTAATTAACCAAGGTTAACACGATTGTACCCAACTTGTAATGGGTGTTATTCCCGAAATCTGTAGAAAATTACATGAGATTAATTAACTAAGGTCAACACGATTGTACCCAACTTGTAATGGGTGTTAGTCCCTAAACCTGTAAACGATTACATGAGATTACTTAACCAAGGTCAACACGATTGTACCCAACTTGTAATGGGTGTTATTCCCTAAACCTGTAAAGGATTACATGAAATTAATTAACCAAGGTCAACACGATTGTACCAAACTTGTAATGGGTGTTATTCCCGAAATCTGTAGAAAATTTCATGAGATTAATTAACTAAGGTCAACAGGATTGTACCCAACTTGTAATGGGTGTTATTCCCTAAACCTGTAAAAAATTACTGAGCTTAATTAATTAATTAATTAATTAATTAAACTGAAAAGCATTTAAATTTCGTTTACCAAGGCAGCACTGAAAAATGGCTTCCAATACGATAATGCACTTTATGCGCAAATGCTTACAGGCCAGCTGAGTCCGACATTGCTTTAACTTTTTATTGTGCCGGACTCCTCTCTTTCAACATTCTTGACGACCTCCTTTGGTCACCTCATGTTCTCTTCCTACTCTGACGTTCTCTTCCTACTCCGACGGTATAGGGTATACTAGTTCGGGAGTTGACGACCTCAAGTGATTCCTGAGCTGGGTCCGTTCATTTGTACTGTGTTTTGATCTTTTTCCGTAACTTTGTGACCGACTCTTACTTCTTTCCCCTTCCTATCTGCCTTTCAGGGCTCTACTTCAGTTCAAAGTTACTCAATCCTCACTCTTTGTGGGTGTGGTGGTCAAGCTGCCAAGGTGGACTGGGTTCGATTCTCGATCAATGCATGTGTGATTTTGGAAGTGAAATATCACGTCCTGTGATTCGGATTCCACGTACAAAATGGAGGTCCAGTGGCTCATGATCACAAGATTAACGGTCACGTAAGATACAACCTAATCCGACTGACTGTATGGCGCAGCGGTAACGTTCTCGCCTGTTGTGCCCTAGGTTGCAAGATCGACTCCTGGCGCAGTCAGCCGGCGTTTGAGGGTGCGCAAAGAACCCATTCGGGACAAAACTGCGGCATCCCTGCGTCTCTAAAAGCCGCTGTAGTTAAAAGGGACGTAAACCGTTATTATTATTATTATTATTATTATTATTATATTATTATTTCTTCGATTCGGCCAACTAGGGACCACGTCAGTTCAACTGTCTCTTCTTCCGTGCTCTAACTACCGCCCAATGTTCCCGCATTCGTCTCCTCATTCTTCTAGTTGAGGGCATTTCTTTCCCCCCATCTTTCATTTCCATTGTTCCTTTCTTTTATCCATTTCTTTTTGTAGTATGCAATTTAGTTGTAGTTTGTTGTAGTAAGTAGTATGGCTCGATACCATTCATATCATTTGGGGCAGATGTCCTAGAAGTTTCTCCCCTTGAAGCAACAACACCACCTTGCTGGTGACTTAGTCTAGGGGTCTCAGTGGTGCCTGGGATTAATTTTAAGAAGATGCAAGCCCTCATACTGTTGTCGCTTCTGTGTCTATGGCCGTTTGGTATGATAAAGGTCAAGACGTGGCGTTGTAGGGCCAAGTGCTCTCATGCCAATTGCGGCAAACCATGAGGATTGTTAAAATGGAGGATTGTGTGAATGGACTGTTGGTTGCATAACAAACAAGGGAGGTTATTCAAGGTCCCTTGTCTCAGCCTCATCGGGAGGGGGCCAGGTACCCTTGGATTAGATCTCAAAGGGGTGGCTGAGATGAAATATTCTACAAAGTTGCATTAAAAAAAAGCGCCGGACGACAAGATATCATATTGAATTTCTGTCCATGTCGATTGCTTGGTGGTTTTAAATATTGTTAACTGCTGTCGTAGATTCCCCTGTCGTATATGTGAGGCAGCTTTTAATTTCTCAATGACCCCCAGGGGCTCACACTAGTGGGTTGTGGGTTGGCGACTACGGGACCCCAGCTGACTCCGACATTGCTTCCACTTATTTGTGCCGGGTTCCTCTCTTTCTTCTTTCCTGTCGACCTCCCTTGGTCAACTCTTGTTCTCTTCCGACCCCGACGGTATTAGGTTATCCGAGGCCTAGGGCGTCTTTCACTTTCCCGCCTTAATTGGCCCTTGTCTCATCTTTCCTGATACCCTCCTTCTGTGAGGGGTCAGCCTTCTTTTTCTTTTCCTTTTCCTTTTACCTCCTGCCTTGTGCTCCAGGCCCTTAAGGAGGCAGGCTGTATGTAGCCCCACCACTTCTGGTGCACCGTCGATAATGCTACACCCTCAGGGGCTCACGGCTGGTGAGTTCGGGAGTTGGCGACCCCGAGGGATTCCTGAGCTGGGTCCGTTTTCCCCTTTTGTCCGTTCCCTTTGGGGCGGACCTTCTCCTCTCTCCCCTCTCCTCTTCTCTCCACTCCTCTTTTCATTATATTTACTTTTCTCTTTAAGATTCCCGCACTGTTTTTGTTACTTGGTTCACCGCGTATCTAAATTCCCTTCTAGCGATTTCCTAAGGCATTTTTTAATCTACGTTGCTTTTTGTATGTATTTCGATCTAAATTACATCTCGCGATTGTTTTCAACCTCAATTGCATTTTGTAACGATTGACAATCTAAATTGCTTTTTAGTAAGTCTTTCAATGCAGGTAGAGGGGCCTTTTAGTGAGTATTTTGAATTTCAATTGCATTTTGTAAGTATTTTCAACCTAAACCGCATTTCGCACGAATTTTGAATCTAAATTGCATTTTGTTTGGTGGGCATTTTGCACATATTTTGATTCTCAATTGCATTTTGTGGGTATTTTGAATCTAAATTACATTTTGTCAAGTATTTTCAATGTAAATTGCATTTTGTAAGTATTTTCAATTTCAATTGCATTTTGTAAGTATTTTGAATTACAATTGCACTTTGTGAGTATTTTGAATCTGAACCGGCTTTCTTTCAATCTAACTTGCATTGTGTATTTTCAATTTCAATTGCATTTTGTAAGAATTTTGAACCTCCATTGCATTTTGTATGTATTTTCGATCTCATTTGCATTTTGTAAGTATTTTGAATTTCAGTTGCATTTTGTAAGTATTTCGACGCTACATTGCATTTTGTACGCATTTTGAATCTAGCCTACGTTTTGTGGGTCTTTTTCAATCTCTTCTTTTTGTGAATCTTTTCGTTCTAAATTCCCTTCTGTAAGACCCTATTGTGAGTTGTTTCCATCTGAGTTTCTCTTACGTATTTTCCGTCTCACATAATTTTCGTTCTGGTTTCCATTTCATTCTCATTTTCGCTATCACCCTGATCATTAGGGGCCGATAACCTAGATGTTAGGCCCCTTAAAACAACAATCATCATCATCATCATCATAATTTCTCAATGCTACTTTTTTTTCCCCAAGATGACGAGGTGTTGTTTATAAACACCTCCACCGAGATATCTGCGCCTAACTTGTAGAAAATTTGGCAAGGGCCCTGGGTAGGATGAAGAGGTGCGTTCACCTTTAATATTCCGTCCATAGTGGACTCTGAACTGGCTACACAACGTTCTTCGAGCAACGATTGATGATTATTGTTGTTTTAAGGGGTGGAACAGTGAGGTCATATGTCCCTCGAGCAACTATTTGTATCCATTTTGTGGTGTATGAATAAATTTAGTATTTTTCACACCCACTCACGGCAAATGCTGGGATATAATCTTTTTTCAACTGCCGGGATACCTATTCACACCCTAGTTCCAAATAATCGTGTCCAAACACTTCGTATTTGAGTAGCCTAAGTCTTTTTTAAATTGCATGTACTTTCTTAATGCTAATGCATTTAACTTAACACAGAGTTCCGTAGCGATCGGTTAAATAGGTAATGACGAACACTGCTGAAGTTTCAGTATTTTTTATACCTACAAGGTAGGTATGCCAGTATGCTAAACCTAATAATCCTGATATTTGCCTGAAATTATTAAATAAAAGGCTGTATAGTGTATAAGGTGTCGTGAGTTACTGAGACCGGGCCCTTGCGCTTGTATTCTGTGAGACAGATGTTATTTGTTTCTTAAGGCCGTGGCCGCCTCCTTCCCACTCCGTCTCAATTACAAATACACACCCTGGTGCAGACACCACAATAACACAGGTTATCTGACTATGTATGTATGTATGTATGTGTGAGTATATAGGCTACACACAACCAAGTACACACAGCTAAATGACCACGATGTTGAAAGACTCTTAAGCGAAGGGCGTGCGATATCTTGGACTGATAACCTGTGTTATTGTGGTGTCTACCCAGGTATTTGTATTTTCCATTATTGTAGGTAGGATTTAAGGAGGTGACCGTTGCGTGGAGGAGTAGAATTGGGAGCTAACGGAAGATAATTCTAAGATGGCTGAGGTTGGAATTGAACCCAGCTCTTCTCCATTTTTACTCACGAGGCTGAGTGTACCCTGTTCCTGCCCTCAGACCAGCCCAAAGCCAGGAATCGAACCCGAGGGCTCACGGAGGCGGCTGCGAGAGAGATGGCCGCACTGGACTTGGGGAGTGCTTGAACAGCTGTCTGTCAGCCCCGTGTGTGACTAACAGTTCAGGGGGGAACTCACATATGCTCGCTCTATCATAAGGGTTTGCAAGTAACCGCCCTCTCCACGTGCCAGCTCACACAGCTTGCACATGCAAACAGTCACACTGATACCGATTCAGATGACATACAGTATCTGTTGCTGCTTTACGCAAAGAATAGTCCTGGTGATGCGAAAGTTTGACATTGGCCTTGGGCGTCCTGCATTCGCACTCCTTGTTTCTTTTAGCTTTACAAAGTTTTTCCTTTGTTTTATAACATCCTTTCTTGAAACAGGTGTGAAACGCCCGCTTGGTTGTGCGTTGTCCTTATGATTAGGCTTCAGTTCCATACGATCTGACTTCATTTTTGGCGATTGGATGTGATGTTGAAAGATTATTATTTACCCTCCGAATTTTGGTTGAAAGGATAGTGGCATTTATTTATCTTGATGCTTCAGTTGCTAACCCAGTGTAAGTGTTTATTAATAAAATGTGCCTGTGGTGGCTGTAGTAGTGTGGCTTAATTGTAATTATTCTATTAGACTTTATAATTGGGATGGGAGCTGCAGGATTAAAATTGTATAATTTTATTTACGGTATATCTATATAAATATATAAAGAACAAAATGGACGTCAGTATCGGAATTTTCACCTCGAATCTCCCAACATGCAGCTCCTCATTCCAGTCGCGGTACGTGACTTGGCTCTCTCGGCTGTGCTGTTCAGTATGCCTATTTCAAATCATCAGCTCGTGTGACGGAAGTTTTATTCTATCTGAGAGTTTAGAAGACTGTACAGGTACTTCATTTTTTCATATTCTTCAGAGAAAGATGGACTAATAATAACATCGTTATTAGTTTTAAGTCCCTTTTAACTACTGCGGCTTTTAGAGACACCGGAGTGCTGTAATTTTGCTCCGAATGGGATTTTTAACGTGCCAGTAAATCTACTGACACGGCTCCCTCGCATTTGCGCACCCTCAACTGACTGCCCCAGGATTCGATCCTGGAACCTTGGGAACAGCAGGCGTGAGCGTTACCGCTGAGCCACTCAGCCAGTCCAGAGAAGGATAAACGATGTGACTAGCGTATTGTAAATCGTTAACGTGCTGTCTAAAAAAGTCATCATTGTGGAGCAAATGATATCAGAGATGAAGGTTGTTTCAGGATTTAAGACTAGCATTTATTCATTGTATTACCACAAAGTTAGAAATGGTCTTGGGGGATAGCTTCTTGTGACATATTCGTTTCTAAATCAAAACGAGTTCAGACATCCTTGCAAAATCACAATGCCTTCGTGGTTTTTGACGAGTACGATTAGCCTTAAGTTTAGAGCTATAGGCCTAACATCAGTAAAGAAACTGGAAACTTCAGGTTTTGAGTCATAAGGATTTCTACATTATCAAATCGCCTTCCAGGGATTAGGAGTAATAGAGTGCCTGTTCCAAAAGCCTTGGGTTCGATTCCCAGCTCCACCAAGAATTTTGTATGTTGATCTGGGGATGGAATATTATATAATACACCCAATCTTGTGAGGATGACTGAAAGGACAAGGTATCGATTTTTTTTCCTGATTCATTCTAGAAGTTTGTTTTCCTCTTGTACTCCAGGCCAATGCAGGGATGGTACCTAAACCCACGGTTGTCTCCTTCCATATGCTAGCCCCAGTTACAAGCACACACTAGTGCAGACTTCACTAACTGGCTACCAATAATACTCCACACACACACACACACACACACACACACACACACACACACACACACACATACACACACACACGCGCGCGAATTTCAGGAGGCTGACGACCACGATGACTCAAGCCCTAGTGAAACAGCTACCGGTACTTTATCAACTCGTTCCGTTGTAAATGGATGGATACTTACACTGAACAAGTTAGCTCAGTATTCTTAGGTGTTGGATTTGGGTTCGAATCCCTGGTGCGAAGATCCTTAAAATGATTTCTACCTAATACATGATAAATTGCTGGGACGGTGAGTTCCTTTGCATTTCATTATCTATCCTATCTTACCTTCCATACTGGAACCAGGTCGGAGGTCACCTGGGCAATAGACATTTTTTTATTTTATAATTATGATGGTAAAAATGTACTTGTGTGTATCTTATTATGCTCCGAACACTTTAAATGTTCTAACTTGAGTGAATACGCTCAGAATCAAAAGCGACAATTTAGCAGCGAGAAACGTGGGCAAGGGTGAAAATATGTAAACTGTCATTGATGCTTCTTCGCCGAGTCGCATCTGACGTATCAATTACACATCCCTGAGGCTCCCTGATGGTCCTCTGTATGACTGCGCAAACGGGCCTGACCGGCCAAAAACTGTGGCGTAAACTGTACCACTAGACTTTATAATATTAGTATAGGTCTATGCCTGACGCAGATAGTTGCCATGATATGAAATGATCATCTTAATCATAATCTTATTGCCTTAGCTACCCGTGTGTAGATCTTAAGTTGAAGCCATTTAGGCATCTACTCTCCTATTTTGGGTTTCCGATAAGCGTTACTGTATTCGTTACTGTACTGGGTAACCTGTGGCCGAGATTTAATTACTTTGTCTTGTGTTCACTAAATGTGATACGAGAGATATTTTATGACCCGACATCGTGAAATGCCGTGGAATTTTGTCGTCCTGAGAAAATCTGACTTCCTTGGCCAGGGATTGGAACCCCATGATCTTGTGATCTTACCGTGGAGACACAGTGATCCACTGAGGAAGTCAACGGCTCGGTGATGTTTTGATACAGCGTGTATGACTCAAAAGTTACTGCCATTGACTGTAAAAAGTCTTGCAGGGGCCCCGATTTATTGTCGTGTAGGTGCGCACGGAAACTTGATGCTGTATTATTGTGAACAGTCGGGAACTTTTTCTGTTTGTTGGCGACATCTGAACGATTCGCCCTATGCAGTTCTCAGAGCTGGCCGGCCTGCTTACCCACCCCTAGAGACAATGAGGGCTCGCAGGGTGGATAAAAAAAAAGTATACCGTGAGAAGGTGCGCCAAGGATGTGGGAATGTCACATGGCTGCAAACCGGGCAGTCCTGCACTTCCTCATAACCTGCCCCGATTTAGTTAGTCATGAATTATTTAGTTGTACTCGTCGTTGACGCTTTTAATTATGAATCCCCTGGAGTTACTATACTACAGTATTCTGTGCCCGGGATACCCACATTTAGAATATTCGCAAGCGTAAAGGCCTCACCGTGCCTGTAGATCACGGTAACCTCCCAGGGGCTCACATCTAGTGGGACGTGGGTTGGCGACCACGGGACCCCAGCTGAGTCCGGAATTACTTTCACTTTCTTGTGCCGGGCTCCTCTCAGTCTTCTTTCCTGTCGACCTCACTTGGTCAACTCTTGTTCTTTTCCGACCCCGACGGTATTAGGGTATCCGAGGCCTACGATGTCTTTCACTTTCCCGCCTTAATTGGCCCTTGTCTCATCTTCCCTGATCCCCCATTCTCTCTTTTTTTTTTCTTTTCAATATATTTCCTTTTCTGTTTAAGATTCCCGCACTGTTTTTGTTACTTGGCTCCCCGTGTATCTAAATTCCCTTTAGCGAATGTTTTGCATCTACACTCCATTTTGTAGGTATTTTCAATATATGTTGCATTTTGTAAGTCTTTTCGATCTAACTTGCATTTTGCGAGTATTTTCAACCTCAATTGCATTTTGTAAGGATTGACAATCTAAATTTCTTTTTAGTAAATCTTTCAATATCACTGCAGTGGGCGCGCGGAGTACAGGTGTCCTCCAGTGATTTTGTTTTGCGTGACTACAAGGGTTGGCAACACTCGTGACCTTGAGTGCTTATATGCTCCATAGTTGTCGCCGTTACCGCGTGTTTATTTGCGCTGTGCAGTAGTGGAGGACATCTGTCCTCCGCGCGCCCACTGGCGTTACAGTTTTCTCGGATATTGCTGAGGTATTTTTTCTTTTGTTTCATAGTTTTGAACGGCATAACGATATAATTGAAATTGTTTATGCGTGAAAACAATAATGACAAGTCAAAGTGACCGTACGCCGTTGGCTAGATGAGACTGAGGATATCCAGAGTGTTCTGGGGGTAGAGGATGAAGATGAACGAGAAGAAGACTACGTGAAATACCACACAGAGAGTAGAGAAAATGAAATCAATGCATGGCTGATATTCCTGACGACTCGGGGAAAATGGAAGTGGTAGAAGAAGCACTCCTGTCCCTTTCGTCAACCCAGAGTTTTATTGGGGAAAAGATCGCACATCAAGGTGGTACTTAGAACCTCAAGGTGCCCAGACTTCTCATACACCCAGACATAACATTATGCCAGTTTTTCATCGTACAGGACCTCAAGGGTCTACGAAAAATGCTATCTCTCCAGACGCTGCTTTACAGTGTATTATTGATGATGAAATGGTGAAAAAATAGTTGATTGTACTAACTAACATATACATACCGGTAATTAAAATTCGCCGTCAGTTTGTTCGAGAAAGGGCTGCCAGGCCCACTGATTCCCGGGGAATTCGTGCATTGATTGGTATATTATATCATGCTCGGGCTTTGAAGGCTAGAAGAAGAAATGTTTTTGGAATGTGGGATAATTCACACGGCACGGGAGTAGAGGCTGTTTATGTAACCATGAGCGGAAAAATGTTTCGATTTCTTTTACGTTGTCTAAGATTCAATAACGTACACAACAGAGATCAAAGAAAATCTGTTGACAAACTAGATGCTTTTAGAGAAATCTTGGAGATGTTCGTGCTCAATTGCAAGAATGCATACAAACCAACCACATTGATGAACAGCTAGTTGCATTTAGAGGAAACTGTCGTTTCCCGGTGTATAGGCCTATGCCTAGTAAACATGCGAAGTATGGGATAAAGATCTTTACTATGGTGTCCACAACAACATTTTATGCTACAAACCTTGAAGAGAATGTAGAGAAGCAACCAAACGGCCCTTTCAGAAGAAGCAACAACACGTCAGACTTAGTTTTGAGTTTGGTGCAGCCTATTTCATGAACCAATAGGAATATTACCTGTGACAATTGGATCGCATCTGTGCCCTTGGAAATAAAGCTACGGGAAGAAGAAAAAGTAACTATGATTGCTTCTCTGAGAAAGAACAAAGCAACAGTTCCCCCAAATTTTCTACCTGATAAGGCAAGAGAAGTCCAAAGCAGTTTGTTTGGCTTTCAAAAGAGCTGTACATTTTATCTTACGTACCGAAGAAGAACAAGGCTGTGTTGACAATATCGACTATGCATGAAAACATGGCAATCGATCCAGATGCAGGTCATTAGCGGACACCCATGATAATTTTCTTTCTAAACTAGAAAGTAATAACATCATTTATATTTTTTTATTTATAACATGAAACGTATATACTTATACACGTTTTTGTAACATTTATAACATAACTTACCAAATTTAAACACGTTTTTGTCAGATTTATCATAATTGTATATTTCCTACTTAATATTTCGTACAGTACACTTTTTTTTAATGAAAAATGTGTTTAATATCTTCCTACCTAACCCAAAACAAAAAATCATGATCGCTAAATATATATTTCATAGGGTAAAATGGCAAAACCAACTGGAGGACACTCGTCCTCCACGCGCCCACTCGCGTTACGGCAAACAGCGCGCCCACTGGAGTGATATAGGCCTGAGACTTTTGTGAGTATTTTGAATTTCTATTGCATTTTGTATTTTCAACTTAAAGCGCTTTTTGCAAGTATTTTCAACCTAAATTGCATTTTGTATGGTGGGCATTTTCCAAGTATTTTGATTCTCATTGCATTTAGTGGATATTTTGAATCTAAATTACATTTTGTAAGCATTTTGTAAGTATTGTCCATCCAAATGAGTAGCGTAGTTTGAATCTACCATACATTTTGTAAGCATTTTCAATTTCAATTGCATTTTGTAAGATCAATTGCACTTTGTGATTATTTGGAATCTGAAATGAGCACTTTCAATCTAAATTGTATGTGTATTTTCAATTTCAATTGCATTTTGTAAGTATTTTGAACCTCAATTGCATTTTGTACGTATTTTCAATCTCATTTGCATTTTGTAAGTATTTTGAATTTCAATTGCATTTTGTAAGTATTTCGACCCTACATTGCATTTTGTACGTATTTTGAACCTCAACTACATTTTGTGCGTATTTTTCAATCCATTCCTTTTGCGAGTATTTTCCTTCTCAATTCCCTTTTGTAAGTATTACCACTCCATTTTGTGAGTCGTTTCAATCTAAGTTACATTTTGTAAGTATTTTCAGTCTCACTTAATTTTCGATTTGGTTTCCATTTTATTGTCATTTTCGCTATCACCCAACCATTAGGGGCCGATAACCTGGATGTTAGGCTCCTTAAAACAACAATTATCATCATCATCATCATCATCATCATCATCATTATCGATCACGGTAACCCCTACGTCAAGTAAATATGCTACTATCCTCAAGCTGTGGGAGATCATCATAATGGTTGTCTAATTATAAGAAGAGAGTGGTCTTGATAATGTGCTCCTTTTACCCTATTTATTTTTTTAAATCGAATATCTGTCTGTTAGGTAGTCAGCCCGAAGGCTGGTTAGATCCTCAAAAAGTACCGCCGTTAGGTTATGTGGATAGATACCCACAAAAACCCAAGACAGCGCTATATTGAGGCGTACTAGGTATTGAGGAATTAAGTGTTCCTACTGCTGATTCCAACAAAGGTGTTCTGAACTGTTGCTGTCGTACCGAACCGGTACCATACAGTTGTGTCTTCAATAACATCTAAAGTACCACCGTGAGGCGTCCATTGAAAGTGTTTACAGACCTAGTTCATAAGACTTTTGACATATCGTAACTCATATTAGGCGTAAATGTTTCAATTCTCTCTTTATGGTGCACCATACAAGATTCAATTTTAAGGGAATTTAAGTGCTACGCAAAAAATATATATATTCTTGTATCGTTCTGTCATATCGGCTGATGAAGGGGCCAATAATATTATTTAGGCCTCAAAACATGTCCCATTAATTACCACACAGTGATCTATATTAATAAAAGTATTGATCAGGCGGAACTTTTAACCTGTTTAGACTAATTAGTTTATCAATACGGAACCAGAATGAACCTTTTAAGTTCTAAAATCCCTATTCCTTACCAGGAATGTGTAAGAATTTTACCATACCTGCTGTTGATTCGTATAGGGTCTTTGCGGCATCGTGGTCATGTAGCCCCGTGTACTTGGATGTGTGTTGAATCTGTCTGATAACCTGTATCTTGTGATGACCGTACTGGTGTGTGTGGATTTGTCATTGACGCTAGGAATTGTGCAGGAGGCGACTGTGCCTTAATTTAGATAGCCTACCATCCCGGCATTCTCCTGGAGTAGAAGTGGAAAACCACTTATAGGATGGCTGAGGTAGGAATCGAACTCACCTCTTCTGAGTTCTATGGCTGAGTGAATCCCGTTCCAGCCCTCAATTGAGAATTAAATTTCTCGGCAGAGCCGGGAATCGATCCCGAACCTCCACAGTGACTATCAAGAATGCTAGTCACTACGCCACGAGGTGAACTTTACCATACTTGAAGCTATGGCCATCTTCTCAAGTCTAGCCCTGATCACCAGTACGCACACAAATACCTCAGTAGTAACCACAACAGGACGATAGACTATTCCACCGTCACTGTAGTGCGCGTGGTAGCTAACACCAATGGCCCAAGCTCCAAAATGAATCAACAGTGTTAAAAATGGCAATATACAGGATAGTCGAGACTACTACATATTTTTGAAGTTTTCATTGCTTTCATAATTCCGTTGTTCTGCCCCTCATGTTCGTGTAGCATACGTTTTGCCATATTTAGCTACGTACATCTTGCTGCCAATGATAAATTTACGAAATTAACACAAATAAGTGTTCAACAGTGAACCGTAACTGATTAATCAGAAAGGGCACGCAAAGCATCGCACCTTGCAGTGATCTTGGATTGTTTCCTGCTAGGATGAAGCTATTTCTTTCTATTCAGTAAACAGAGACATGCAATGACTTCTGGGTCCTCCTAAAACAGGCTGTTCCAAATCCACGTTTTTGAGTATGCGTACACGCGAGTACTCAGCAGTGATGCTCAGAGCACGGTTGGAAGGGGACTGGGGGTGATAGCCAATAAGTCACTGGGCGAAGATCATAGCACAAGCCCATGCGCTTCCTGACGGTCTTGATGTATCTGTCGTAGTCAGATAGTGTAATCCGTCATTTCATGAAAATCCTAGGCATTTCATGAAGAGCCGGCATATGGTGTAAAAATGTACAGTTGCACTATCTGACGCGTGGTTTCATGAAATGACTAAATTTCGCCGTCACATAGTGTAATTAAGTTTGTACATCATCTGACGTGAAATCCAGCCGTCACTTCATGAAGTAGCGGCAGCGGTGATCACATGAGAGGGAAGTGTGATTTCCAAGAATTAATCGGATTAAAAAGTGGACACTAAAGAGCTGTTATTTACTCAGAAAGTGAACACATATGGTACAAATGGTACACATATCTAATGGTCTGGACCTAATTTATCCCCTAATTCCCTCCCGCAGCATCTTGGCCTTGCGCCTAGAAGGAATACAGAAGTAGGCTATGCTGCCGTACTGTGAATGGAAGAAGAAGTCGTTTAGATCCATTTTGTGAGAGATTGGTTTCGCTGTTCCACCCTTTAAAACACTATAACTCATTTACTGACGCGCAATAGACAGACCTTGTACATCTCTTAGCAGCCAATTGCTTGAGTGATGATGTGGTCTCGGGGTATGGTGTTAGCTTTCGCATCGCTGCGTAGTGAGTTCGATCCCCACTGAGGGAGGATATTTTTGCCAAATAACTACTTCAGTATTTGTTTGTTCAATCTGCACGTTTCAATATAGTTAATTTGTAGCCTTGTTTTATAGTAGTTGTTTTCTTGTATATTTATTTTAAGGGCTAGGGACATCTCGGGCATCGGTGCAGTGTATTTGGGTTTATGTTTTCTGATAACCTGTGTTTGCTTGATGACTAAAGTAGTGTGTATAGCTGTAATGGGTAACGAATTTGGGAAGGTATCCCGCGACTTGATATGAAATACCATCCCGGCATTTGCTGAGAGGGTGTATGGAAAGTCCTGGGGAAAACGCCACAGTCAGCGACGGGATTCGAACCAGCATATACAATACTCGTTAAGTAGACATGAAATCAACTATGGTTACTAGGGATAGGAAATTAATTATGGCCTGAGGGTTGAATCGGGGTACACTCACCCTTGGATGCAAAACTGAGAAGAGTTTGGTTCCATTCCTACCTTACCCATCCTGGAAGTGGTTAAGCCACGGCCGCTTCCTCTCAATCTTTACCTGAACTACAATTACACACAAATACCGCAGATTATCAGACAGATTCTATACACTCCCAAGTACACAGGGCTGAATGACCACGATGTCGAAGTACCTCAAATGAAACAACAGCGTCATACTTCGTCTCTCAGCGCGACACTTTCGTAAGAAGTAAGAGGGGAATACACAAAAGCTTTACATTTTGTTGATTTAGTGGAGGGTTTACCTTCGAGAAAATCTTGAATTTCAGCCTATTTATTATAGATAGAAATATTTGAAAGAATGATTCTGCTTTCTTCTTCATTGTGTGTATCTTACCTGTTATCGTTCCAGTTTTGTTGTTAATTCATTTGGGAGACTTGAGTCAACTCAATCATCAGCCCCGTGTGATTGGGTGTAAATTTAACATATGTTTATGTGATGACTGTAGGGATGGGTGAAACTGCATTAGGGACAGGGATGGGGTAGTCGCCCCGGGACTTGAAGTGAGGTACTATCCCGACATTTGGGTGAAGGGAGTGTGGAAACGCCACGGGGAGAAACCACAATCTAGATAGCCGCTGTCATCGCCGGGTTTTGCACCTACAATCTCCCGATTTGCTGCAGCTGCCTTCGTGGCCGGGATGCAAGATTAGTACGAGCAATGCTACGTCGCGGGACTCAATCCAGTTTCAACGGGCTTGGGGTTGATGTTCAATCAATTTCTATGTGGCAGGTGGTTTCAAGGCCAAATGCCCTTCCTGATGCCAAACTAATGAAAAGTTAATGGGAGATTGATTGAACTGGACCAAGAGATGGAAGGAAGAGGTCTGTGGCCTACTAGAAGGTACCGTTCCAGCATTTGCCTTAGAATTTCAAATGGGAATCATCATTTTATTGACCGCTGTAAGTGGGGTTTGAACCACTCATCAAGCCTGTGTATAGCTTGGTTTCATAGACTAGAGTGGCGTTCTCAACCTTTTTGAGACTGTGACCACCACCATCATGCCATACCAAGTACCCGAGCACCATTAAATCAAAAATAATAATACTATAATAATAATAATAATAATAATAATAATAATAATAATAATGCAACAAGCATGCGCTTCTCTTTCCTTTTCCCGTCTCTCCCTCCCCTTGAAGTGCTGAAATATCTAGTGATTCACCGCTCACCCGGTATGCTGCAACTGCTTGCGTGACTCATGCAGAAAAGATCATTTACGTGTGGACAGACGAGTCGAATCAGCATCTTTCGCGTTACTCATAAAGTAGGGATGTCCAATTATAATTACTGATGATTAAAAAATACTATTTTACAAGATAAAATGTTTCACTGTGAAACCATCTAGTGAAAACCCTATTATTCTCGTGCATGCAACAGAATTTGAATTAAAGAATGAATCTTCGGGGAGGTTCTGCTCACGAGCACTTACCAAAGAACTTAATAGTTATTTAATTTGGGGAAGTTCTAAACACAGTGCAGCCTCAAGCCACGTCACCCTGCAGGTTGTTCAAATGTTCTTGCGTGACAGCGTATACTACTGTAGCTTGCTAACGCCCCTCCTAGAGACAAAGAAATGAAGCTGTTGCCATTTTTAACCCAGCAGAAATCCCTCGACAAATATTTTACCGTACACTATGCAATCAAAGTATTCTAATGTGCGGTATGTTTGTATTCATTTATTTATTTAGGCTATTTATTTATTTAACAATATTAAGTTTCTTCTTTACATATCAAGTTCAAAAATACAAATTGCATCTATGAAGGAAGGAGAGAAAAAAGAATACACAATTGAAGAACAAAAAGAAAAACTACAAAAGAAATTATGAAAGTATGCATTATAGAATAGAAAAAAAAGCATTGTACAATTAAGAAATGTAATAATAAAAATACAAACTTCTACAAAACAAAAACTAAAAAAGAGAGAGGTAGAGAGTATCCTGTATTCCACGATTAGATTTAGGTTGTTATGTGAAAATTAATTTCGAAAATCATAATACGCAAGCAATAATTTATTTCTTGGAATAGAACAATAAATTAATATGAATTAATGTACTGCTTCATTGCGTCAGTCATTTCATGAAGTGCCGAATCAGCAAACACCGGATCTTCATGAAGTGCCTCGGCAGATAATGTAAAATCATTTCTTACACCATCTGCCTAAATCGGTCCGTCTCTTCATGAAGAAACGCGTCAGATGGTGTAACTATCCCTTTTTACACCATATGCCGGCTTTTCATGAAGTGCCTAGGATCTTCATGAAATGACGGATTTCACTATCTGACTACGACATATCTACCGCGCAGTGACGGCAGCCCCCACAGCAGAGATGTATTGCATGTTGCAGGTTTACTCACGCAAGGCGGCGAGTACTCGACTGCTCTCTGGCGAGGAACTCGGCTGGAACAGCCTGTCCTAAAATATATTGCGGTCTATTTAACGGATGGGAATGGGTATTCCAGCTCAACTCGGAGCATTACACTTCCATTATTCCAATATAGACTTCCTGCACATGATCGTACTATTGGTCGCACCCAGATGTTCTCCGCAATCTGGACCGAACAATAATGATCTCTTCAATGTAAGATTCCATTTGGTTGTATCAAAGCCTACAGACGTAATTCAGAAGCTGAATTCTTGACTTCTTAGCAGCGAATCGCCGTGTTATCGGATGGACTTGCTGCATACTCTCCAAACATACTCGTGACATCCCGCAAGCAATTTGTCTTAATACCAGCTTTCCGCCCAAAATTCATTTTATTAAACTGTATTTGCTATATGATCGCCGGTCCCACTGGTCAACGTTCCAAAATACGACTGTAGTTACGTTGATATTATTGATCTCATTTTCTTCGAACGTGGAGCTTAAATATCCCATTTATCGTTGCGATCGAACAAGGGGTTATAGTGATATAGAATGCTGATTGCGTGTTTTACCTCTTTTAAGAGCTATTCTATCTCCCTCCTCAGTTTCGTAACTATTTCAAGTGTCGAGCATTCAAACTTCATGCTCCAAGTGTGCTCCTTGAAGGTGAGTTACGTGTGGTTCTGTACAATTTCCTGACATTATAATGCATTATGTAGGGTACATAGAATCTTGACGTAACATTCATCTGCTATTAGCAGTCGTTCTGGGCATTTTGTTTCGTCAGCTACGATGACCGTTTGATGCTTAGTCAGGTATAGCTTACGTTGACACTCGATCAGCAGTTTTTGAATAGCATACGCTCAACGGAGTCCAGTCCTCAGCTGACTGGAACCAATGAATTCTGCTTATTAACTGTAGTCCTGGTGGCAGAGACAATGTCGGGCGACGCAGTTCCAGTTGACGTCGGGTAAGTTCAGTTTTTCAGAAGATTTAAAACAATAGGTACTTACGACTTTGGAATTATGGTAACGGTATATGATTTACAATTACAATATTGGTTTATAATGCTTCATTACCTTTCAAATTGAAGAGCTAGATATAGTACCGGCCTTCCTGGTCGTGTCTTAAGACATTACAAGTTTGTTCCCATCCCAAAGCAGAAATGTTTCAGAGGTAAATTAACCCAAAGCAAGTTGAGAGTAATGAAACACGACATCCAACTTGGTCGGACACTATTTTTTTAAGAAGGATCCATCCCACTTGATGGTCAAATAATCTCAGATACATTATGCTGCAGGTAGCCGATAGTCTGGACAGTAGTTGATTCACAAAATAGTGTCCGTGGTCGGCGCCGGACCCGAATCGCGTGCTAGGTTTGGTTTTCTAATCTTCAAAGTGTCTGCCTTATGCTCCGCAGTGTTTTTGGAGATCAAACGTTCCCACTTCTCGGTCATAGGAAAAAACAATCTCGAGTCACTTGGTATATAAGAGTCTGCCCATAAACCATAGCTTCCTCATCTTTATACCCCATTTGAGGATTTCAACTACACTCTAACTACACTCACATTGCTAAATTGAACACTCATGTCTGCAGTTCAGGAAGCTGTGAACCAAACACCAATACAGTGGTATTCATTCTGGTCGAATGGATCAATTAGATTTAGCGGATTTTTTTATATGATTCTTCAATATCATATATCTGTTAACAAGGCCATGTTTTCTGCGTCCATCTAATCAGAGTAATTTTATACGTGTCCCGACTCTGTATAGTTAGTGAAATCTCGACCGACCTGGCATCTGCATTGTCTGGGTGACAATTCACAGAACTGACGTGCACTGCGTGTGGAATATCTACAGTATATTTCGCGCGAAATCTTACAGCTTTTCTGACGTTTCTGACTTCAGCCACATAGTAGTTTATCGTTTCTTATCTCCGATCCTTAGAAACGGAAGTAACATACCTACGTAATACTTGACACCGAAATAGTATCATTTGTGGACAAAACAGCAGTAAATAATCTGTAGAATTAATATTATATTTTATAATATTATACAGATGTAACTAGTTGCCTATGATATGATACGATATATCATATAATTCTAATTTTAACGAAATGTACTACTTTTATAAGCCCTAATCCAATTGTACTCGTATGTTGGGCGCTATTGTAAAGGAGCTCTTAAGCTCTAAGTGTAGCCGTAGAAATAAAATCAATCAATCACGGTATAGTGTGCCTTATTTCATGACAGTAGAAAGCTTTTCCATTGATAGTGCCAAATATTACAGACATACACGTACAGTCGTCCCAGAAAGTATTGGCACACTTGCGTATTTATAGCTGCTGGTTACAAAAGCCACACATTTCAGTCAACAACACATTTAATTACTACATCACATAACAGAAATTACCATTCTGCTCAAAGTACCTGTCGATAACAAAAAAGAAATACAATGTAAGGAAATACATGTGTATCTTCTGCATGCTAAAATATATTGGCATACGCGTACGAAACTGATAGTGTTTATTTATTTATTTATTTAGCGTATGATGCTTACATGACATCCTTCAGAAATTACAAAATAATAACTTAAATACTTGTAGACTATATAATTGACTAACCAAAGTAATAGAAATAACTAATTATGAAGGAAAATTAAGAAATGGTTACAAGAAATACTATCGATTAACTAAACTTCACTTCAGACTGGACTATAGAAGGATATCTAGATTTTCAATCCATTACGCCTTGAGTGAAGGTCTTCCACGCTTCCAGGGAAGGCACGAAGTGGACAATCTAGCACAATGTGTTTTGTTGTCTGCCGGACAAGGAAACAAAGAAGCGACTGGTTCAAGCTTGGATATTTCTTATCGTCACGTATGGCTCTGAGTCCTGGACCATAAATGCATGCCGTAGGAGAATCGAAGCCTTCGAGAGGACGTGTTATCGAAGAATGCTGCGAATATCGTGGGTAGCAAGAAGAACGAATGAATCTATTCTGAAGGAGCTGAGGATTGCTCCTAAAGCACGCTTTTACTCCTAAACATCCAAAGGCAAATGTTGCAATTTTCCTGGAATTAATTGAAGATCCTCGCCCGTTGGGTAATAACAAGTTTTCCGTGGTTTCGCACTTTTATTCCGGCAAACGCAGGGATGGTATCTAACTAGGCTTGTGGCCGCCTCATTCCAAATTATGCCCAAGATTAAATCACTTATCTTTGACTATTTAGTCCTCTAATCATCCAAGGTTTTGCAGCTAATTATTCGAATTTCTAGCCCCAACCAAAACACATCACTTCATATAGACACCCACGGAGGCAGTTCTACAGCATAGTTCAACAATTCTATACTGGTATTCTATACACGGATGGTTCGAAGGTGGACGAGAAGGTGGGTTGTGCATACGTTATTTATGGTGCAAATACCAAAATCTCTTTGCCTCAGACCCCGAGTGTCTTTACTATGGAGCCCGTTGTAATCTATGAAGCTCTGCAGTTTGAACTACAGGATGCACGAATCCACTTTCTCGTGTGTAGGCCTACTGACTCTTTGAGCTCGTTACAGCCAATTGCTACATGTTTCCCGCAACACCCCCTAGTGCAGCGAATCCACGACCTATTAGCCGGGTTATGCCGCGCTGACACTTATCACCTTTCTGTGCCTTCCAAGCCACATGGATATTGCGGGAAATGAGTTAGCGGATCAAGCTGCAAAAGAGGCGGTATCACTACCATCTCGACCAATGGAGGAGCCCGCTAGAGAAATTCGCTTTCAGTTACGCCGACAAGTGAGAGTCCGTGGCTACACCACAGTAAGAGCCATTAATAAATATAGAGAGACTGGTATAACAGAAAATAAGTGTCGTTCTGAACGACCGCAAGTGCTGACAACCCGAGAGCGTAGACGAATATCACACTTGCTCAGAGGGAACCGTCTACTAATGCAGCAAGTCCTGAAGTACGTACCCCGATACTAAACTTTAATTTCAGAAACTCACACTGCTACACTCATAACAGTAACCTTCCCATACTCAGCATGTGGGGCGTGGGTTGGCGACCATGGGATCCCATATGAGCCCTGCATTGCTTCTACTTGTGCCAAGTTCTTCTCATGTATCTTTCATGTCGACCTCCCTTGGTCTACTCTTGCTATTTTACGCTTGTTGTTAGTTTTTTCTCCCTTCGAGGGGTCGGTCCTCAAATTACCCCTCTTCCCCTTCGAATGAGGGGTTGAATACACCCACGGATTTCCCCTGCCAGTCTAAAGGACGGGATGTGTGTGACCTACCACACATGATGCAAGCTGGGTCACGCTAAGTGGACTGCATCCTCGGGATTTGGCGATCCCCAGTGATCATTGAGATGGGTCCGTTCTTCCTTTTTCTAGTTACGTCGAGCTGAACCTTCATCCCATCGTCATTCGTGTTTGCCTTTCGTATCCCTACTTCCTTTGCTCCAGTGTTCTTATTTTAGCGAATGTTGTTGTTTGAGTCTTCAGTCTTTTGACTGGTTTGATGCAGCCTCCATGCCTCCCTGTCCCGAGCTAATCGTTTCATCTCTGCATAGCTACCACACCCTACATCCGAGGCAATCTGTTAATTATATTCTAACCTTGGTCTACCCCTACAGTTCTTGTCCTCGACCCTTCCTTCCATAACTAAGCTTGCTATTCCTGGGTGTCTTGGTATGTGTCCTACTAACCTATCTCTTCTCTTCATTAGCAGTCGCCAGAAACATCTCTCCTCTCCCACTCGTCTTAATACCTCTTCGTTTGTAACCCTATCTACCCATCTGATCTTCATCATTCTCCTGTAACACCACATTTCAAATGCTCCAATTCTCCTCTTTTCTGCTGCACCAATGGTCCAAGTTTCACTTCCAAATAGCGCCACGCTCCAGACAAAGGCTTTCAAAAATGACTTCCTAATAACTGAATCTATATTCGATGTCAACAGATTCCTTTTTTGTAGAAATGCTTTCCTTGCCTGAGCCAACCTACTTTTTATATCCTCTTTGCTTCGTCCATCACTGGTTATTTTGCTTCCTAAGTAACAGAAGTCTCCTACTTCCTTCAGCTTTTCACCTGCCAGTTTGATGTCCATAGAGGTTTCTGATTTATTTCGGCTGCATTCTAGTATTTTTGTTTTACAATTATTAATTTTCATCATGTAATCTTTCCGTAAGACGGAGTCCATACCATTCAAAAACTCATTCAAATCCTCAGGCTTGTCGGCCAAGATGACGATGTCATCAGCAAATCTCAGAGTTGAAATTATTTCTCCTTGAATATTCACTCCCACTTTAAATTTTTCTCTAATTTCCTTCATTGCTTGTTCAATGTAAAGATTGAAAAGTATGGGTGATAAGTTGCAGCCTTGCCTAACACCTTTCTGAATATCAGCTTCTCTCTCATGTCCTTCAGCTCGAATGAATAAGTTAATGGTAATAGTAGTAGTAGTAGTAGTAGTAGTAGTAGGCTACTAATATTTAATTCTGACTGGCAGCGTGGCTCAGCGGTAACGTTCTCGCCTGCTGTACCCAAGGTTGCTGGATCGAATCGTGGCGCAGTCAGTTGGCATTTGAGGATGCGTAAATGAGAGGGAGCCGTGTAAGTAGATTTACTGGCACGCTAAATGTCTCCTTCGGGGCAAAATTCCGGCACCCCGGCGTCTCTAAAAGCCGCGGTTGTTAAATGGACATAAAACCAATAACATTATGTTTTAAATATTTTATTTAATGGTGCTAAGAGAAAGGACTTTTTCCTTCTTATTTTTACCTCAGTTGATCATTATTGCATCACTACAATAACACAGGTTGTCACATTCCATGCTCACTGAAGTTCATGTGGCTATAGGCGAGACGTTCCTAGCCACGAACTGAAGCAATGAAAACGTGTGTGTGTGTGTATGTTTGTGTGCGTGTGTGTAGATTGTTGAACTAGTAACCCAGTCGCGGTTGCCCGTGTGAAAATAATAGCGAATGTGATCCCGCGAAGTACACCAGCAGGTGCGTGTGAATAGATGACCGTTGTGGCAACTCCTCTGCGTGTGCTTGCGTGCCATCCTATGATATTGCTTTGTAATTAAACTATTTCACGTTACAGGTATTATAGTGGTTTCTAAGAAATCCGGTTTTTGCAGGCAACTTTTATTTTTCTTACATCCAAGAGACTTTTGCAGGCTGCCTTTAGAATGACTACTTTACCCCTCCAGCCACTTCTTTTCAGGTAACCAGCTTGCGATTGTGAAGTAGGTCTTCCACTAATGTCACTGGGAGATTGAGTGCAAATAATATTAACAAAATTAAGGAGGGGGGAGGAAGAGCAGGTTTATTGCAAATTTTTACTGGTTGTTTTTTTTTATAATCTCTTGACAAAGTGGTATTAATACAGTGCATAATCATATATATATATATACGTTTTTAAAATAATTTACGACAGTTTGAATTTGCTTAATCATCTGGGATAAGTGTGAATGGCATTTCTTGTGTATTCCTTACATAATTTGGATCGTTATTTCTAGTCCAGGAATACCCCAAACTATATATGTTGATTTATAAGAAAAATCATCCAGCTGGCGTTCAAAAATCAGCATGTCCGTGTTAACAATTTTTTTAGAAAGTGAGAAAAACTTATAAACAAGTTATAGTTTAAATGATACTGTGCACCCATTCTACTAGTGAAGGCGGCTTCGGTGGCATAGTTGGTAGCATGCTGAGCTTCTATGCCCAAGATCGCGGGGTCAAGCCCGCCCGAAGTCGTCGGATTTATTTTAGGAGCGTTAAAAATCCCTCATTATGCTTTCCTTTGGAGAGGAAGTAAATCCGGCGGGCCCATGTCATAGATTTATGGCATGTAAAAGAACCTTCCACTAACTTCAATTGTGTGAGGCTAAAATGTCTAGGTTAGATTTGATTAACGCTCTAAGTTCTAACGTTCGTCGCCAGGTGCTAGTCGCGGTGGCATCTAGTAGCCAAGTTCACAGCTAGGTGTCGTTGACGGTAGCATTTAGTAGCAAAAGTAGGTACTACCTTACTTGAAATTGATCGTCTGCAGTCCTTACCTGAATTACGGATAACACACACTAATACAGTCATCACGCAACGCACCGCACCGCACACCTAAGAAGGAACCGTTACCGCCATAGGTGTGTCAAATCGGTTGCCATAATGTTCGCAACGCTCCTGTCTTGATAATGCGTGAAATTTGTTTATCCAGGCAAGACGGACCGGATCGAATTTAATTTACAGCTACGTCATTATTCAGTGGTTTGTATTTCGGTAGTGCAATACACAAATCACCACAGTTGTTATAGTCTACAGCTATACACTATAACTTAGGCATATATTAATTGATCTATACAGAAGGTTCCGAGAAGAGATATGAGTACGGTATAGTTCCGATCACTTGGGAAATTTATGTTCATTTTCATTTATTCGGATTTTTCTCCCAGACTTTCAAGAACTTCCATAATCTTCATTAACTTGCATATTTGTTTTTCAAACAGTTGTATAATTGGAGCAACACGTAGAAATATACAATGGGTACATAGGCCTACTCTTTAATTATATGCGAATTAATGAATCAATTATTGTTTTAAATTAATATATATTAAATTTTAGTAAATGACATATTAATTGAATGGATGATTGCTAAAAGGGACCTGAGTCAACAAATTGGTCGTTTTGAGTTAGTGGCAGATTCGAATTGGCTGAGGGTAGATACACATTTGAGTCTCAAAACGGTCCTAAGGTCGGCCTACTATTATGGTGTACCACGCCATATGTTTAGATTTGATTGTAAGAAAGGACATCAGTAATTGACTCGTGTCCCTTTTAATTTTGTTCTTTAGTGTCGTACAGTACAGTGTTTTGGTTTGTGAACGTTACAATATATTTTGTTCGTCAGTGCAATAAAAAGCAGTGATTTCTTGTGGCATAGAAGTAAGAAATTATGACTTGATTGTTAAAAGGTTTAGGGGCCGATAATCTAGGTTAAAACAAGAATTATCATGTTAAAGGTAACCAAGTCATCATACTATAAAAAAGATTTTCTACTTGAAAAACATTGCCCTACATTCCATTCCCAGTTAACTATATCCTCAAAAAATCTCTACTTCTTAGGTGCAAAATTCAAAGGACAGGACATTTTTTTTGTGTTTTTCTCATAACTGTCCATTAGTGACTTAGGTCCCTTTTAACAATTACCCATTCAATTAATATCAATACATTTCCCTCAAAGTTGGCATAGCTCAAGGTATCGCTTACGTTTCCGTACTAAATTTTCAGTACCACCAGTGCTACCAACTACAAATAGCTAGTCTTTTTTCTTTCCTTCTATTTATTTTATTTAATTAATTAATAATTAATTTTTAGCAGTGCTCGGTAACCCCCCCCCCCCCTCGGGACATATTGAGAATTTGAATGTGTTAAACTGTCGAAAATAGGCAAATGTGTAGTTATCATAAAATAAGTTCACTCTTGCATTAATTGGACAGCCTTTGTATATAAAACAAGTAGTTCCGTGAAGAACTATACAGCCTATTTTCACATATCCTACTTACGTTAACTGCCACTATCAACATACACAATTTCAGTTTGATTGCTGTAATAGATTCGTAGATATTGAGAACCGACTAAATATTTCGGATGGTCGCCATGTTGGATTATATACATGTAGGTCCCAGAGTTATGTACTGTTACATAAGATTATTGTGTACGTGTAGCATTCAAATTTCAATCGCATGATTAGGACACAAGAAGTAACAAGGAGATTTTAAAATTTCGCCCAGCTGCCATCTTGTGGTTATGGAAACAAATGAAATAAATTAGATGCCAGTGGATTAACATTCGTATAAGGATTTACTGTACCAAGTTCCACTGCACTCGGATGGTTAAATTGCGAGAAACGTCCATGTGAATATTTATATTTCGCGTCGCCGCCATGTTGGATTTGTGATCAACAGGTTATTTAAAGTCAGATAGGTGAACTTATGTTCATAGCCCCTATGAACATGAAGAAATTCAGTTTGATTGCTATATTAGATTCTTAGATATTCAGAGCCGTCTAAATATTTCGGATGGTCGCCATGTGGGATTGTTAAATGTATAGGCCATAGAGTCATCTACCATTAAAGAAAAATTATTGCGTAGGTCCATTATTCAAACTTTCACTTCGTTCGCATGATTACGACACACGAAATAAAAACTTAATTTTAAAATTCGCACAGCCGCCATTTTGAGGTTATGTAAACAATTGAACTAAATTGGATATCAGTGCATTACAATGTGTGTAAACATTTCCTCTACCAGATTTCATTGCGTTTGGAACATTAAATCGCGAGAAAGGTCTGTTAAAATTTTTAATTCGCTTGGCCGCCATGTTCGTTCTGTAGTTAACCGGTTTTTGAAAGTCTTATAGATGAACTTCCAGTAGTGCCCTTTTATCTCCCTACAAAATTTCAGGGTGATACCGCACATAGTTTCAGAGATATAGAATGCCGGTGAAATATTTCGCACATCCGCCATCTTGTGGTTATGTAAACAAATGAACGAAGTTTGATGTCGGTGCATTACAATGTGTATAAACATATACTGTACCAAGTTTTATTACGTTTGGTTGGTTAAATCGCGAGAAACGTCTATTTAAAAGTCGCAAATTCGCGTGGCCGCCTTGTTGGTTTTGTAGTTACCAGTTTTGCAATAGTCACATAGGTGAACTTCTAGTAGTTCCCTTTGTCACCGTAAAAATTCCAGGGTGATTTCGCTAATAGTTTCGGAGATATTGAATGCTGGTGAAATATTTCGCACAGCCGCCATGTTGGATTTGTGAGACGTAACAAAATTTGAAGGGAACGGTCGGGGTCGCCCGGAGTAGTGCTATGAACTTACCGAGTTTCATTGAAATCGCTCCAGCCGTATAGAAGTTATTAGGGGGGGACACACACGCACGCGCGCGCGCGCACACACAGACACACGGACAAAAGGTGATCTCATAAGCTTTTTTTTTTTTCATTTTTTTTTTTTTTTAGCGTATGGCTTTTAGTGCCGGGAGTGTCCGAGGACATGTTCGGCTCGCCAGTTTTGTAGCTGCTTCGAGACGGACACCCAATGGGTGAGCTACAAGTACCGTTGGGGAGGGAAGGAGGGAAGTTGGAATGTAAGGACGAGGAGTTGGAAGGTAGCGGCTGTGGCCTATAGTTAGGGACCAACCCCGGCATTTGCCTGGAAGGAAGATGGGAAACCACAGAAGACCATCTTCAAGGTTGCCGGCGGGGGGATTCGAACCTCCTCGCCTCCCGGATGTGAGCGACTGCCATCAGTCATGCCGTAACCACCACGGCTAACTCACCCGGTTTTTCAAAATTGAAAATAGGCTAAAAAAAGTGAAATGCCATGTCCTGTGGTTCGGATTCCACGTAAAAAGGAGGTCCCGTGGCTCATAATCCGAAGATTCACAGTCACGTATAACTACAATCTTCCTTTATAAAAAAAAACGATCGTTATTCAATTCTTCTTCTTCTTCGTCGTCTTCTTCTTTCTTCCTTCCTTCCTTCTTTCCTTCCTTCCATCCTCCTTCTCCTCCTTCTCCTTCTCCTTTCCTTGTGACTAGCCAAGAGCTTGACCTCGCCAGCATGCGAAAGACTGGTCTTATCTGTTCAAAGGAGTGCGCAGAGCAATATTACAAGTCGAGCTAAGTGATATAGTTAATTGAGCTCCGGTCTTAAAGACCAAAAATATTGATAATCCGATTGTGGCTCAGTTTGATGACATTTAGGTGTCGGTAGACTCACTGGTAGTTAACGATCCCATCCAGGGCTGAACGTGGACTGCAGCGTGTGTACGTACCCCTGCAAAGCTCTTCGATACTGACCCGCGTTTCTCGTCTCTCAGGACAATCTGTACTCAGTATAAAACCAAGTCCCCGGTTCTTGGATATCACGGGTAATCTCGAGAACCTCTGGATGGATTTTGATGCGGTTTTCATCATTCTGTAAAGGATATCTCGAGGATGATTTCTGTAGAAAATTATTTATTTATGATCAAAGGAAGCCGTGCAGTAACGATTTCAGTGAAAAAGTCGACTTTGTAAGCTTACGCTGGGCAAACCGTTAAAAATATCTGAATACTGAGTGTAAGAATTGTTCAGCATGAAAAGTTCTACAAAAATGTCCGGGAGAGCATATCTCTATCTTCAATACATTGCCCACTATAAGTGTTTTTACGTTTTCATTTCTTCCAACCATGTCCATTCAAATACTGTGGCGACAGTTTACGAGCTAGCTAAGGGCGAGTCTATCACCCTTGTTACAGCCTAACTAGCGGGCGAACCTATTTCCCCAGATACAGCCAGCAGCAAACCGTCGAGTCGTGTTGAGTTAAGACTTCAGAGAAGGGTGATTGTGTTTGGAGTTTCCCTGGAAGTGCAACTCGGTTTTTCTTCATTTCGCCTGTGAACTTTCCGTTCCTCAAAATACACAGTCAAATTTAAGATTGGACGGAAGGGGAATTTGTGTTTCATGCTCCTCGCCATTCTTAAAAGACGTCTGACGAGAATTCGTTATAATTAATAGTCCAGTCAGTGATTTTAAGTCATCATGCCGAGATGTAAAACGGATATACTCGTAGGTCATAGTTCATTGACATCGAAAAAGAAAGCGCTTATCACGTAACAATGAAACAGAGCAACAAATAATTCTCCATTGTCACAAGAGAAAGAAAGACTTCGTCCTCAGCTCCTTCAAACGGTTGCTCAAGAAGAATACCGTCTGGACCATTATCAGAAACAAGCTTATGACACCATCATATCTAGCATCACCAAGAAGGAAGGTACGATTTTTTTTTTCGATGCCCCAGAGGCACAGGCAAAACGTTCTGGACTAATTTGTTTCTCGCTAAAGTGAAGCCTGGTGGTAATATTGCTCTTGCCGTCGCATCATCTGGAATTGCAGCCTCTCTTTTGGAACTTCCTTTGAAAGTCAGCAGTAATGATGGAAGCGTATGTAATATTTCAAAACAAAGTAACACTGCCAGTTTAATCCAAAATTTCCCCCAGGGGCTCACATCTAGTGGAACGTGGGTTGGCGACCACGGGACCCTGTTGAGTCCGGCATTGCTGCCACTTGTGCCGGTCTCCTCTCCGTCTTCTTTTCTGTCGACCTCCCTTGGTCAACTCTTGTTCTTTTCCGACCCCGACGGTATTAGGGTATCCGAGGCCTAGGGAGTATTTCACTTTCTCGCCTTAATTGGCCCTTGTCTCATCTTTCCTCATCCCTCCTTCTTAGAGGGGTCAGACCTCTTGTTTTCTTTTCATTATATTTCATTTTCTCTTTAAGATTCCTGCACTGCTTTTTTTAATTGTCTTCCCGTGTATCTAAATTCCCATTAGCGTTTTTTTTTGCATCTACATTACATTTTGTAGGTATTTTTAATCTACGTTGCATTTTGTAAATTATTTCGATCTAAATCGCATTTCGCGAGTGTTTTTCAACCTAAATTGCATTTTGTAAAGCTTGTCAATCTAATTTGCTTTTTAGTAGGCCTAAGTCTTTCAATGTTGGAGCAGGGATTTTAGTGAGTATTTTGAATTTCAATTGCATTTTGTAAGTATTTTCAACCTAAACCACATTTCGCAAGAATTTTAAATCTAAATTGCATTTTGTATTGTGGGCATTTTGCAAGTATTTAGATTCTCAATTGCATTTTGTGGGTATTTTGAATCCAAATTACATTTTGTCAGTGTTTTCAATCTAAATTGCATTCTGTAAGTATTGTCAATCCAAATGAGTAGTTTGAATCTACTATACATTTTGTAAGCATTTTCAATTTCAATTGCAATTTGGAAGTATTTTGAATTTCAATTGCACTTTGTGAGTATTTAGAATCTGAAATGGGCGGTTTTCAATCTAAATTGACTTGTGTATTTTCAATATCAATTGCATTTTGTAAGTATTTTGAACCTCAATTGCATTTTGTACGTATTTTCGATCTCATTTGCATTTTGTAAGTATTTTCAATTTCAATTGCATTTTGTAAGTATTTCGACTCTACATTGCATTTTGTACGTATTTTGAACTTAGCCTACGTTTTGTGCGTATTTTTCAGTCAATTCCTTTTGTGAGTATTTTCGTTCTAAATTCCCTTTTGTAAGTATTACCGCTCTCCATATTGTGAATAGTATCAATCTGAGTTCCTTTTTGTAGGTATTTTCCGTCTCACGTAATTTTCGTTCTGGTTTCCCTTTCAGTGTCATTTTCGCTATCACCCAGACCATTAGGGGCCGATAACCTAGATGTTAGGCCCCTTAAAACAACAATCATCATCATCATCATCATTAATCCAAAATTGTTCTTTAGTTGTATGGGATGAGGCTACAATGTCGCACAAAACTTCCGTTGAAGCTGTAGACAGGACCCCTTGCGTGATCTAAGGAATCGGAACACACCTATGGGTGGCTGCACAGTTTTCTTCGCCGGAGATTTTCGTCAAATCTTACCAGTTGTTACCAGAGGAACGAGAGCCGACGAAGTGAACGCTTCATTAAAAAGATCTTCCATCTGGCCGGATATAACAAAATTGGCACTCAAAACTGACATGAGAGTACTCTTATCTTCAGAATATAATAGTCTGTTTGCTAATTTGTTACTTGGAGTCGGAAATGGAGATGTACCTATCATTGAGGGGAAAATTACGCTCAGTCACGATTTCTGTGTTTTTTAAGCAGCATTCAAGAATTGATTGATAGCGTTTATCCTCAAATCCATGACCTATCTAACAAGTCTCAATCATAGTTTAAAGAAAGAGCAATATTATTGCCGACAAACGAACAAGTTGTGAAAATTAATGACTTGGTGTTCTCCAAATTCACTGCCCATGGTCAAGTATATTACTCAGTAGACGCAGTAGTCGATAGTGAAGAAGCTGTTCATTACCCTTCAGAAATCTTAAATTCTTTACTTCCTTCTGGCTTGCCACCACGCAAGCTTATTTTAAAAGTGGGATTGCCTATTATATTGAAACGTAATTTACACCCACCAGAGTTATGCAGTGGGACGCGATTGGTAGTGAAAACTTTGAAAAACTGTTTCATTGATGCAACTATCTTAACTAGCTGTGGTACAAGAGAAACGGTCTTAGTACCCAGAATCCCTATGATTCCTTCAGATTTACCTTATCATTTCAAACGAGTACAATTCCCAGTAAGAGTCTGCTTTGGCATGACTATATACAAAGCACAGGGTCAGACACTTAGCGTGACTGGAGTTGATCTGTGGAGAAGGTTTTTCTCATGGACAGCTTTACGTGGCTCTATCGCGTGTTACATCAACCCGAAATCTTTTCTTGTTCACTGCTGGAGGGAAAACGACTAATGTATACAAGGAAATCTTATAGGACCTCGGTTAAGAGTAGCCTATCACCTTGCATTCATAACTGTTCTCGGGCGAAGCCGGGGTAGGTTGCTAGTATAATACAGACTGGTTCACCAGCCCCTTATTATTAAGTTTTATGAAACCCAACTAACATTACAATTCTCCTGATGGTCGATATTGCTGTGTGCACTGCCTGTGTGACAGCAATGTAAACTGAGCCATGGGCCTAGCAAAGGAAAAACGACCTTAATCAGTTCCGCGCCGCGCCAAATACTAAGGACCATTCTACGAACATGATTCATTGCTACCTGAAGAACACACATACATGTAATACAATCGAATTAATAGGTTACGCCACGTGATATGCAATAGTAGAATGTTAAATGAACACTATAAACCATGATTGAAGACTTTGATACGCATACTATCGTTCGAGGTGGAACAGCCTAGTTAACTAGTACCCGTGTAGCGCGCGATGTGTACGTTTGTCTCCGTGGCTGAGGCGGTTAAAGTCAGATCTGACGCGGTATGCGTGACTGAGCCGAGTACTGCTTCGAATCCAGTCGTAGGCATATTTTTTTGAACGACAGCCCGTACTCCATTTTAGTGGGGATATAATATCAAGCGACACTTACAAAGTCACATTACCGCATTTATTCACTTACGATGAATCCCTGTGCAGAGTACGTTGAATTTTGCTAATTTATGAAGATAGTGAGGACTTTTGGGTTGGACACTAGACTTTCTTTATCTAAAACGTTCTTACCGGTTCGAATACGATTTTAGTCGTCGGGCATTATAAACATTTATGTTCACGTTCAAGGATAAGATTCATTTTTATTGGGCCGATAACCTCGATGTTAGGCCCCTTAAAACAACAATTATCATCATCATTATAATCATCATCATTTTTTATTTTGTTCTCTTCTGTTGTGATGGCTTTCAAAAGTGCAGGTGTTTGCTTAACCCACAGCCATCTCGATCGCATCACCTAGCCACGTGCGTCTCCACTGCATTGTGGGTAGCGGAACCATTACGTTATAGAGCTATGAGAATTAGGAATACTAGTGGACCCATGCGAGAACTCTCGCATAATGGGTTGTGTGCGCCCCATGTGTAGACTACAAACTACCCGCCTGGCACTTGTGCTTTGCGGGCAGTGCGCGAAACAGTTCTGCCAGGGGCTATCATCTTGTTTATTTGTTTAAAAGCACTTTATAAACAAATAAATATATTTCCGTTGACTTTTCAAGAAATGCAAGATTTTTCCTGTACTATTGAGACGATTTGGAAGATTTTGGTACTGACCACACCTAACTCCCTCTGGTTTAGGAGTTTTTTTTTGTGAAACATACACCTTAGCGTATTATATAATGAGATTGTAATGTTCTCGCGGTTATGGGCTGTTCTCTATGCAACTGACGAGCACTCTTAACACTCAAACTGTCATATCATTGGCATTTGTAGGCTAATCAGTGAGGTGTTTACACTGGTACGGTATGATTAATATATCCTCATCCACTGCTTTCAAGCTAAAAATCCGAGTTTTAAGTAGCTACCATTGGCTGGAAATTGCCCAGTGAAATGTTTCGCAAGTGTATTTTCACCATCGTAGCCAATTTTAGGAACATAGTTGCCTCAAAGAACAACCAGTTACAAGGTGGAGAATAAGGTTCAAAGTTTTCTTTAATTTAAATTCCGCGTCAGTAGGACTATGAGCCAATGCACATGAGACTTCATTTTGCTGTTCTCAGCGGCGTGAATATTTGTTTCTTTTCAAACTTTAGGGGCTTGGACATCGTGATCATCACATTCTTGTGTTCTTGCGTGTGTTTAAATTTGTCTAATAATCTATGTTATTACGGTGTCGGTAGTCGTTTGTGTATTTGTAACTGAAGGTAGGAGTTTTAAGGAGGTGGAAGTGGTCTTAAATTTCGAACCATCCCAGCATTTTATCTGGAGTAGAAGTTGGATACCACGAAAAACTACTTCCAGGGTGACTTACGTTGGTCTCGAGTAGATGATAAAGATTTGAAAATCAATTCCACATGCTTGCCAACACACTTAATTTTGTTTGTATAAAAATAATCCTACCTGAAAATTCATTCACAGACGCTCATTCAGTTAGTAGCTTTCGTTTCTGATAATTTCAGTTTCTCTCGTACCATATCTTTAGAAAGAAAAGTCATTTTAACAATCGAATGAACTCAATGCGATACGGTTTTCCTCATTATATATTTTATATTTGCCGAACGTAAGAATGAGGAATGGTTTACATCCCGAGGTTAGAGTATTTTGACGTGACACGTGCGGTGGCTTGAGTTAGTCTGATTTTCTCTTTATACAAAGGTGGTCAACATTTTGAACACTTGCTACCCTTGCTTTCGTTTTACAGATCATTATGTCGTCGTCCAACCTGGACAGACAGTAGTGGCTACGCTGGCTAAAGCGCAGCATTAGGTCATGGGGCCAAGCTCTCTGTTGACTCGGTAGACGCGTGGGTTCGAGCCCCACCGTCGACCGTCCTTGAAATGGTTTTCCGTGGTTTCCCCATTTTCAACACCAGGCAAATGCTGGGACGGTACCTTCTGACTGGCCACGGCCGCTTCCTTCCACATCCTTGTTCAGTTTCATTCACCATCATTCATTTCATCTCTCATTAACTCCTCTCGTGAGGTTGGCGTCATGAAGGGCATCTGGCCGTAAAACCCATCGCCACAAAGATTTCCATCGCATCTCATCCCCGACCCTGTTGGAAAACGGGAATAATAAAGGGTAGACATACATGTCGTCGTCCAACCTGGCTACGTACCATCGGATAGAAACGGACCTTTTTAGGACAAATAAAAAAACACTCGTTGAAACAGGTACATAAGCGGCCATAGTGCATCCACTGTAAACGGCATTAAGGGAAAAAATATGTACCAGACCGGGGATCGAACCTGCCAGCCGGGAGCTTGACGACGCAACAGCAGGAATACATGACTTAGCCATCTTAGCTACCGATAGCCATAGCGCATTGCTGGTACGTATTGAGTCTATTCCTAGCCCCCATAGACACCTGTCCAAACGTAATGAGGTGTTATTCGAAGCTGTGATCGTTTAAAACATGCAATAAAGGTGAGTTCATTGAAATAACACTACCGCTAATGATTTCTACTATATTCGCAAGCATGAACTCAATGGTAAAGTTGTATTAAGGCCATACAGGAGCAGGTACTAATGTTTTTAGGAAGGCTATGATATACGCGTTAGTTGGGTTGCCTTCCTCCAAAAAAATAAGGGGCTGGTGGACCACTCTGTATATTTCAACTAGCGGACCCGTGCGAGAACTCGCGCAACATGGGTTGTGTGCGCCGCATGTATACAGACTACCCGCACGGCTCTGGTGGTATGCGGGCTGTACGCGATACAGCTCTCGCAGGGACTATCGTCTTGTTATTTGTTTAAAAGCACTTTATAAAAAATAAGTATATTTCTGTTGACTTTTCAAGAAATGCTAGATATTTTATTTTTTTATTATTATTAGGCTATTAATGCAGCCAATGGCCATGTACTTTTCTTTTCAGGACGGGTAGATTTTTCCTGTACTATGGAGACTGTTTGGAAGATTTTGCTACAAACCACACCTGCTAACTCCCTCTGGTTTAGGAGCTTGAGTTTAGTGAAATTTAGCGTATTATATAATAAGATAGGCTAATGTTTTTCTCTCTTGCACAACTTCCTCGTCTAGTTCGTCCGACATCAGTGTTTTAAGCTAGTGGTCTTCAAATTTTATTTACAGAAGAGCCGGGTCTGAACTGTCACAAGTTCATCGACCGAATGGACATTTATGAAAAGCATTATATTTTGTAGCATTCATATATCGATCAAAACCATCATAGGGAATAGCTGCGCTTTATCCATGTGTGCATGGGTATGGAAAGATAACAGATCCCGGCTTCTAATTTAGGACATATTCTAGTTTCAATCTGTTAATCATGCATATTTGCAAGCGTCTATCTCAAAACTAAGCATAGGCTGAATCACTGTCCACTGAACAGCGAATGCTGTCTGAACGTTTTTCCAGCAATCGGATAAATGTTCCACGTCTGTGTCTAGGTAGCTGCACAAAGGTGTTTGCATGTCTTACCAACGTAACTAACATTATTGATACAAGCAAAATAACTAGACGCGAGCAGTGGTTTCTTGCGGGAGCTTACAGGGGATTTTCCAGTAATCAGATAAGTGGATCACTTATTTATGTAACAGTAGCAAGGTGTTTGCATGTCTTAATAACATACCTAATATCAACAACAAAAACGCAATATTTGCAGGAGGTCTATAAAACTAACGGAACACAAATAAGAAAAAATGACACGTTATGAAAAAAGGTTTTATAATTAAATAATTGCTTACAATAGTACTTGGTCGTCGTGTTATCTCCGCCAAACTGAAAAAGGTCCTAAGTAAACAAGATTTGATGATGTTCACCTAACGAGCGAAACCTGTTGTCCCTTTTTCGAGAAGTGTATCATGAGTGTATGATTAATGCATACAATTCTTTTTTCAGGTTAGCAGGTGTGAGTAGATATGTGTTATTTCCCGCCCAATTTAATTGGGCACATTAATGTGTTGACCGACCGAAAATCAATTATTTACCGGCTGCGCTGGCCGAGAACGCTAACGCGCTACCTCGTGCCTGGCTGGCATCGGGAGTGCGTGGGTTCGAATCCCACCTCGGCTGACTGAAAATGGTTTTCGTGGTTTCCGATTATCACCACCAGGAAAATGTCGGGACGGTTCCCTTCAATAGGTCCACGGCCGATTTCCTTCCAATATCCCCTTTTAGCGGCTTTGGTGGCGTAGTTGGTAGCATGCTGAGCTTCTATGCCCAAGATCGCGGGTTCAAACCCGGCCGAAGTCGTCGGATTTTTTAAGAGCGTTAAAAATCCCTCAGTATGCCTTCCTTCGGAGGGGAAGTAAAGCCGGCGGTCCCATGGCATAGATTTATGGCATGTTAAAGAACCTTCCACTAATTACACCTGTTTGGAGCTAAATTAGGTTAAAAATGTAAACAACGCTCAGGTTCCTACGTGTGTCGCCAGGAGCCGACTGCGGTGGCGTCTAGTAGCCAAGTTCCGAACTAGTAGTTGTTGACGGTGGCGTTTGGCGGCAAAAGTAGGAACTACTTGAAAAATTCAAAGTCTACCATCCTTACATGAATTAAGAAACAGAAACACTAATACAGTCATCACAATTAACACTGGTTATCAGACAGATTCTACACACACCCAAAGTACACGGGGCTACGTGATCGCGTTGTCGCAGCCCCTAAACTGAGGAACCGACCAACCAACCAACATCCCTTCCCTGACCCGTCCTGTAAAGCAAAGTACGTGGCCATTGGCTGCAATATAAAATCAATTCTTTTACTAGTTTACTGTATGAGACAAGCAGCAACATAGACTATATAGGAGTATAAGTAGATTATTATAGGATATTTAGGTTCTAGGTTGAACCTCTCTTTAAGTTCATGTTTCTATATCAGTATAAGTTTATTTACTTAGTCCACCTCGTGGTGAAGTGGCTAGCATTCTTGGCTGTCTCCCCGAGATCCGGGTTCATTTTTCTGACTCTGCCAAGATATTTAATTATGGTCTAAGGGCTGGAATGGGCTGAACTCAGCCTCATAAGGCAGAGCTGAGAAGTGGTGGGTTCGATTCGTACCTTAGCTGTCCTTAGAAGTGGTTTTCCTCGGTTTCCCACCTCTACAATTGGCTAATGCTGGGATGGTACCTAAATTAATACCACGGCCACCTTAAATCCAATTCATAACCCAAATCGCAAATACATCACACACCCAAGACACAGGACTACATGACTACGATGTCACAAAGCCTCCAAATGAATCAACAATAACAAGTGTATAACTGTGCATAGCCCAGTAAATGATGCTCGCTCGATTAACCGGCATCTGGGCTCTTTCAGTATACACGCACGCATTTATTGAATTGCACCTAATTAATTTATCAGCCGGGGATAGATGACCTCGATGTTCCAACTCTTAAACAATATTCATTGTCATTTATTAATCAGTTTAAAAAAATCACCTAATAATTTGCACAGCCGTTTACCTGGTGAATGTTTAATTTGCGCTCAGATGGTACTAGTTGTTAGCCTATTAAATACTGGAAAATATAGGTTTTCTTTCCTAGTACATATGTAACTTTCAAAACCTGGTAAAACAAAAACAGCATGCAATATTCAAATACGGCATATGAAATTACTTTTCCGGCGATCTAATCATCCGAGAGCAGTGAAACTTTGCACAGCAAATCCTTATTCAGATCTTGGTATACAGATTGTGGTTGTGATCGTGGCAATATTAAACTCAATATGAACTACAACCTAATATGATAATATGAAAGAGCAATTTATTGATGTTGTGTATAAAAAAATCAAGATGGCGTCAGTTCGAAGACCTTCTCATCTTTTCTCGTATCCTATTCAGCGATCGAAGGAAAGCTTCGTATAATAATAATAGTAATAATAATAAGAATAATATCTAATGTGAATGAATCCTGTAGCTTTCCCTTCGCATGATATAGAAGTCGTATATTTGACTTTTCATGAAGTTAACCCCTGTGATTCGTTAGAAAAAGGTGCCACCTCGCGAGAGAAGTCATAATTAACCAATACTGAAACTTATAATATGTTCTAGCTGGTAATATCTCATTGCAGTGGTGGTTGTAATTGTTTTAAGGGATGAAACATCGAGGTCATCACCTCAATTTTCTAATGTAGGTATCGTAAATTATAGATTATACGCATGATCATCTCTGAAAAACAACACATTTTACTGATATTGCATTTGACTGGTCTGTCGGTAAGTAAATAAACCAATACCATGAACTACTTCTTTATATGCCGTCTCCGCGTCGAAGATTGGCGATCATCATTGCAATCCCTTGCCTCGAGGTTGCCGTTCAAAACAGAGATGCCGCAAATTCTTTAGCCAGGGCATCCTCCTCCTCCCTGGTCTGCGCAGTCCTTCAATCTTGCCTTCTATGATTAGCTGCTGGAGTCGGTACTTGTTATTTCGAATCACGTGGCCAAAATACTGTAGCTTCTGTCGCTTGATGTTGTAGAGCACCACCATCTCCTGGCCCATCCGATCCAGCATCTCGGTGTTTCTCACCCTGTCGGTCCACGATATACGAAGCATGCGACGATACAGCCACATTTCAAATGCTTCCAACTTCTTCTCCAAGGTTTTGGTTAACGTCCACCCCTCGTGTCCATACATTAGTATGGGAATTATGTGACACTCGAGGGCAAGTAGTCTCGTTCTCAGACTAAGATCTCGATGACACAGTATTTTCTCCATTTTGATAAAGACACCCCCGGTTTGCTCAATGCGAACTTTGATTTCATGGCTGCAGTCCCATTTGTTATTCAGGTAGCATCCTAGATATTTATACGAATGAACTCGTTCGATGGCTTTATCAGTAACTGATAATGTCGCAGCTTCTTTCCTTAAAAATTTAACCAAGAACGCCCTCACCTGCCTAACAAAGATTTTTAATGCTATATATAGATTTAGTCACTTCCCCCATGCCTGGAAAGTCGCCAAGGTGATCATGATTGGAAAGCCTAACACCAATGGCACATTCCCCCAGAATTACAGACCCATTAGTTTACTTTCCATCATCTCAAAGCTATTTGAGATGACCCTACTTTCCAGGCTCCAGGTATTCATTGACAACACCATTAATGACGAGCAGTTCGGTTTCCGTAAAGGCCACTCCACGGTCCAACAACTACTTAGATTAATAGAAATTATTACGCTCTCTTTCAACGAAAACCGTATGACAGGAGTTTGCTTCTTAGACATCAGTCGTGCTTTCGATAAGGTATGGCATAGTGGTCTGCTATACAAACTGAAACACAATGGCTTCCCAGAGCACTTACTTAAGATAATAAATTCCTACCTTAGGAACAGGAGATTCTATGTCCAGGTGGATGACGCCCAATCCTCTATGAGGGATATTAAAGCTGGTGTACCACAGGGCAGTGTCATTTCCCCCTCCCTCTTCAATATATATGTCGCTAGCATGCCCAAGTCTAGAGACACTGAACTCCACCTGTATGCGGATGATACCGCCATCTCAACTACCTCCTTTAGAGGACATAGAGTCAACCACAACCTCCAAGTCGCCCTAGACGCTCTGGTAGCCTGGCTAGAGAGATGGAGAATTAAAATTAATGTAAATAAATGTTCTGCCACACTGTTCACGAAAAAGAGAAAATTCACTGAAGTCCAGGATCTAAATTTCTTTGGTGAAGTGATCAGATGGCAGACAGCCACTAAGTACCTGGGAGTCACGCTAGATCGCCAACTGACATTCGCTCAGGAGGTCTCACAGCGCGCAAACCAAGCGAAGGGGATCTTAGCGCAGCTCTGGCCTTTACTAAGGTCCCAGAGCTCACTAGATGTCTTGAGCAAGCAACTCGCATACAGCACGCGACCAGTCATGGAGTATGGCTGTCCAGCATGGGGGTTCGCAGCCCCCACTTCGATCAGGTTATTCAGAATAGGGCTTTACGTACGATATCAGGCGCCCCTTGGTACGTACGTAACACCCAACTACACCAGGACTATCACCTCGAGACCATCAGTCAGAGGATTAGGAAGCAGGCAGTCAACCTTTACAAATCAAGTACAAGAAGCACCAACCCTCTTATAAACAGGTTGGGCGATTACCAAGCCACGGGGTGCCGCCATAAGCGCCCCCGAATTATCATAGAGTGAACCCTATTACTCATTTTTCAGCTACTATAGGTAACCAGATTTCTTTCCTTTCACTCTCTCACTTCATAAAAACTGTCTATACTATTTTTATCTTCTATATTAAGTACTCTTCAGTGCCCTAGTGCACTTAGCCATATCCTGGCTAATTAAGAATTAAAATGGTAATCACCCAACACCCCTAAACAATGCTGTCAGGTCACTCGCATTAGGGACATAGCTCTAAAGGCCCTCGGGCCGAAAGGCTAAAATTTCATGCTCGCAAAATCAGCTTCGCTGACTTTGCGCGCAGGGTTCGATTCGATTCGAACTGATAATGTGGTATCAATTACTTCTTTGCTGACAACCATGAATTTTGTTTTGCGAATGTTCATCCTTAAGCCATAATCATTGCTAACTGCGTTCACGCGATTCAGCAATGCTTGGAGATCTTCAATGCTTCCGGCGATCAGGACTGTGTCATCTGCATATCGGAAATTATTGATGACTGTGCCGTTGATGACAATGCCTTGATGAAACCCATCCAAGGCTTCCGACATGATTGCCTCCGAATATAAGTTGAAGAGCATTGGAGACAGCACACAGCCTTGTCGAACACCACGTCAAATTTTTACTTCATCGGACAACATATTATCCACCCGAATGTTCGCTCGTTGATTCCAGTAGAGATTGGCAATGATTCGTACGTCACTATTGTCAATTCCAACTCGTTGAAGGAGTTCTAGCATTTTAGTGTGCTGTATTCGGTCGAATGCCTTCTCATAATCAATGAAGCACAAACATACATCCTTGTTCATATCCTGGCAGCGCTGCACAAGGACTTGTATCGAGAACAAGGCATCCCTGGTGCCAAATCACCCCGGAATCCGAATCGTGTGTCCGACATAAATTCTTCGCACTTTCTGAAGATTCTTACATGAATTATTTTCAGAAACGGCTTGAGGACGTGGCTCATCAAGCTAATCGTTCGATATTCTTCGCAGTGACTTGCATTAGGCTTCTTGGGTAGTGGAATGAAAGTAGACTTGAGCCAGTCTTCAGGGATCAGGCCTGTCTGGTAGATCTTATTGAAGAGGTATGTGAGAACATTTATGTTTACATTGCCCAGAACCTTTAGTATCTCAGCATGCACATCGTCTGGTCCAGGAGCTTTGCCAGACTTCTTCTCACAAATAACCTTCATCACCTCCTCTCTTAGGATACTTGGTCCAATATCCGTCTCATCAATGCCGTGATCTGCAACTCGGTCATCATCGAAGAGATTGTGCACATACCGTTCCCATAGCTTGATCTTGTCGCATGTCGTGGCAACCAAGTTATTTTCATCGTCCATTAACACCCCGACGCTTCGGCTAGGCTGTCTCCCAATCAGTTCTTTGATCTTTTTGTGCAGGTGGAATGTGTCGTGTTTATTCTGAAGCTCTTCGATTTCGCGGCACTTGCTCACCAACCATTTCTCCTTGGCTTTTCGGATCTCTGTTATTAATCTTTTCCTTTGCATTCTCGTCTTTTATCCATTAACTCAAAAACGTCCGTTGTCATCCAGGTTTTGTGTTGCTTCTTTTTATCAACCTTCAGATGTTTCTGTCCCACTGAAGTAAGCACTGTCTTTACCTGATTCCATTGAACATTAACGTCAGCACAGTCCTCTATGTTACAGAGTTCTGAAATCAGTTCTTGTTGGACAGACTCTCGAATAGCATCCTGCTTTAGCACAGTCACGTCAATCTTGGCTTTGACAGGAAATTTCTGTATCGAACGTAACCTGACATTCAACTTTCCAACCAGAGGATTATGGTCCGATGAGACGTCTGCTCCTGGGTAGGTTTTAACTGTCGGAATACTATTCTTGAACCGTCTGTTCACCAAAATATAATCAATTTGATTACGGACAATATGTTGAGCATCATCCTGTGGCGACTTCCAGGTATAGAGCCTCCGAGATGGTAATTTGAAGGAGGCGTTCATGACAACAAATTCCTCCTCTTGACAGAATTGCACCAATCGATCACCTCTTTCGTTTCGAAGTCCCAGACCGAACGGTCCTACGAATCTATCTACTCTCCCTTGACCTATTTTAGCGTTGAAGTCTCCCGAACTGTTAATAAGACTACAAAATTCCTTAATGTTGTATTCATGTATTTTAGATAACTTACGCCTCTTGTGACATGGAACAGATATTTTCCAGTGATGACTATGTGTTGGTGTGAGTTATCTTGTGTAACGATGAAAGTTTTATTGTAAGACAATGTAAGTACCATATAAAGACCATTAAAACATTACTTTTATGTATCTTGTGTTGACTGACTACAATGTTTGGACATTGAGTTTTGAGAATGAAATCTATGCTTATACTTTATCACAATGTAGTTAGGCCATGTACCAAGAACGATTTAGTCTATCATATGGAAAATCAATTTAATATGCGGGAGGGATTCTATATGGGAAAGACCGGTGTAATATATGAAAATCTTCTATTTAGTTATTCACGAAACTACTTGTTAACATTAGCGAAAGGATTAGACTTCAAATTTTCTATCTGCTGATTGCGTGATTGTGGCAGTATTAAATTCAATATGAACTACAACCTAATAAACTAATATGAAAGAGCATTTCAACTTGCATCAATGTGATGTGCTTGTTGATGGTTTCATTGGTAGGCCTATAAGTAATTGCAATATCCGCTGATGCGTATACAAGACTTGCAGACAGTGTGTAACTACGGTAACTACGTAGGGCTCTAGCTGGAATGGACGAATCGGTGTGGTTTTTCGCTGAGATTTATATGCTGCTGTAAGGAATGGGAATGACGTGTAGGTAAGTAATAATGTAATTGACTTTACGTCCCTTTTTACTACTGAGGCTCTTAAGAGACGCCGGAGTGCCGGAATTTTGCCCCGAAGGGGATCTTGAACGTGCTGGTAGATCTATTGATACGGCTCCCTCGCATTTGAGCACCCTCATGTGCCACTGGCTGTGCCAGGATTCGATCCTGCAACCTTGGGCACAGCAGGCGAGAACGTTACCCCTGAGCCACGCAGCCAGTAAGTGATTTGTTTACTTTACTATATTTACATAGTTAGATGATGCAACAATGGTTTTAACTATCTTTGGAGGCAGAGTTCGGATAAACATAATATAACTTATAAATACTGCATATCACATAAACGGACATATTATTAATTTCAAACTCGCACAAATTGTGCAAAAAAGTATAAAGATACAATAAAGTATATAGGAGCATGTCTATAAACTGATATATGCTATCAGCAATATTTAACGAAAGAACACACTTTCCTTTCTAAGCAGTTATCGAAAAAAGAAACGAAATAAACATTCACACTTTTGAATATGATTAATATGACATTTTAGTGAAGTACCGGTACCTAAATTTCAACCGTATAATCATGTTATTTAAAATAATACAAATAATGACTTGCGCATCTCTCTGCCTCTCCATGTTCACAATACAGTAATAGTGTGATGTGTGAGTCCGCAGACTGAGCTATCATGAGCACCAGTCGCTCTTGAATGCCAACAACAGTCTGCCGGTATCTATGACCATGGAGCTCACACAGCTCCGCCACGAAGAAACGAACCTCTTTGACGTCTCAAACCACGGCAAGCAGGATTTTTATGGCTAACTGGTTACTTTGAACTTATTTCGGATTGCAACGGTACGCGGAGTGTCTACCAGTCGACATGAATTAATACAGCCACACGTTCGACGTTTGCGCCTGTAGTCGAAATCGAGAGCCGCTGATCGTCTGCCACGCTTACGTTTATCAAGAAACTGCTGACACAAACACCGAAGCATTTGCTCCGTAATCACTCATAGATCTCAATGAGCAATGTACCATTTATGGCACGTGCCTACTCGTAGCGAACAACCACCACGCCATATATCGTCCATGTCCGTAACACGATCTGCGTGGAAATTGCTTGATTCTTCCTGCTCCTAATCCTACAAAAGTAATGCATGGCCTTTGAACAGGGGCGTACGCAGGGAGTGCATTTGGGGGGGGGGGGGGGGGGGAACCGGAATAATGGAAACCCATCCACTTTCATACTATTGCCAATTTAATATACTTATCCATGAGATGCGGATACTAACATGATCACTGAACGGGTGTAATAAAGGCCAAATAAAGGATTTCGCGGGTCAGCATGGCCAACCATTTTTAGCCTATTTTCATTAATGAACAAGTAATTCCATGAAGAACTATACAGCATCTTTTCATATATCTTACTTATGTTAATTGCCTCTATCACATACAAAATTTCAGTTTGATTGCTGTAATAGATTTGTAGATATTAAAAACAGTCTAAATATTTCGGGTGGTCGCCATGTTTGAATTTTATATAACTTATGTACACTAGTGTACAAAAGTTGAGCATAAGTTAAGAATAAGCAGGGCAACAGGAAATAGACCGCAAATCGCACGACGTAAGCTCCTACCAAACTTACGTATTCGCTCTGTATAGGAAAGGAGTATTCCCCGCGTTGACTAGCGGCGTAACCGCAAGGTAAAAACAGTCAGTGCCTGCGCCCCATATTACCTCAGTCGTGTTTGCCCTGTTATAATGTGCGTAGTGTAGCATCGTGGTGAACGTGACAACCTAATGGCACTACGACGCCATTTGGACCCGTTTTGCAGGGTAGAATACTCGGCCGCCTGGAAACAAGCCAGACACAGACCGAAGTCGCCGTATCCTTGAATGTGCCACAAAGTGTCATTTACAGGCTTTGGAGATAACTTCGAGACACAGGAGATGTTAGTCGTAGGCAAGTACCAGGTCGACCAAGAGTAACCACCCCACAGGAGGACCGATATCTGGCCTTAACCGCCCGACGAAATCGGAGTGCACTTGCAACACAATTGTCGGCCGAGCTTGCAGCCGTCTCAGGGGTTGCCGTTTCCCAGCAAACTGGGTACCGGAGGCTCAGAAGAGCAGGGATTTTTGCCAGACGTCTAGCGGTATGCGTCCCGCTCAATCCAGCACAGAGACGGGTCCGTTTACTGTGGAGCTGTCAACGTCGAAACTGGACCATGAATGAATTGAGGCAAGTGGTCTTCACAGATGAATCCCGCTTCAGTTTGCAGAACGATTCCCGTCGCACATCAATCTGGAGAGAACCGGGTAGCCGATACAACCACAGGAACATCGTGGAACGGGGTCAGTGTGGTGATGGAGGCGTCATGGTGTGGGGCGGCATCATGCTGAATGGCCGTGCGGACCTGCACATCTTCATGGGTGGTCCGAGGAACACTGTGAACGCTCGGAGATACAGAGGTGTGGTTGGTCCAGACTTCCTCTTAATGGAGGATAATGCCCGACCGCACCGCGCTGCTCTGGAGGATGAATTTCTGGCTGGGGAAAACATTCATCGCATGAACTTGCAAACGAGGTCTGCGGATCTGAACCCTATAGAACATGCCTGGGATGCATTGGGGAGGCGAAATGCATCCCGTCAGTCTCCACCAAGGACCCTCCAAGACCTTGGCATTGCCCTTTCGGAGGAAAGGGATCGACTACCACAAGAGCTCTTGGACCATCTGATAGAGAGCATGCCACGACGCTGCGAAGCATGAAGTGTGGCCGCTAGGAGTAACCATACATCCTATTATCAGTATATTTTGTTGTGGAAGACACTGCCAAGTTTTGTTAGTTGTTGTCAAAGGTGTACCTTAGCTATCAGAACCTTTCTGACACTGTTTTTTTGGTCAAGTTGTGTGACATATTGAGCCCGCCTTAGCTCATTGCTCGGTGATATTTCTTTGAGATGTTAATGTACGAGCCATGCTTCATCACTGAACGCACCCTGGAACCGGCACATGGCTTGTCACTAGGAAGGATGTTGTCTTGAGTTTGGACATTCACCCTAGATATTTTTCCGAGCAACTATTATCCCCATTTTGATTTTAGAAGCCTCAGAACTCCACATCGTCATGCAGTATTAATTAAACATTGTGATGTTTATGCTATCATTTTTGGTAAAGGTAATTTACACCGCAGATAAGCGGAGTGGAAGTCCTTAGACTCTTAACGACTCGAGTATACGCTTGGATCCAGCAGGCGAAGCGAGGCTCGACACAACCGAGTTTGGAACTGTCCAAAGTGGACGTGTGTACAAGTCCGTCCGTTGAGACGATGTAATAGTCCGCCCACGAGGCGAAGCACTCAAATAATCTGAGAACATCCTTCGTTTTAAGCACCGTGTAGTGTGCAATAATGCAGATATGATAATACTGGTCACCAAGTGTATAATTTATGTGAAACAGTGAATATTTTTTTGGTGATACTATAATCACGTGGAACGCCATCGTCACCACGAGGAACACTTGTAGCCAAAGTCTATGTGAGACTTGAAATATAAATTATCCTATGTTTAATGCGTATCAGAAACATATCACAGTGCAATGTTTCATCGCCGCGTGTAGCGCGAGTATTTTCATACCTCAGAGTGCAAAGATACATTGTGATTTTCATCAGTCATTGAATCAGTGAGATAATACCACATGCGTGTAATAGAGCCAGTGAATGCAGGCAGTGAAGGCCATTTTTGCATTGAAGTCTGCCATATTACAGTGTAAAGCCTGTGACAGAATTTACATAATCGCTTCGACGCTTAGATTAAATTCTGTGCTCACCCACGTATGGAAAATATTTTTAAAATGTGTAACTACGACTATGACCACGTGTGCAGCGATATTCTGCAAGATTCTACTATGAGTAATATGGAGTAGACACTCATGACGTGAAGGAGATATTCAAGAAGAGGCTTCATCATGCCAGAGGGGCCATTCAACCACGCGGGACATTGAGACGTGATGCCCATCAGCCCAAAGACCGAACGCATGGAGGTGATACTGGACATGAAACGACCACGACGCCGCAGTAGAAGCCTGGACCAGAAAAGGCTTGACTTGTGGAGCCTAGCTTTGGAGCTACCCTGTGAATCTTCCAGATGCCTAATACCCCTCAGTTCTTGTGAGAATGAGGTGAGGCGATAGTACTGTGGGTCTGTATCACTCTATTGTACGGGTCTTTGCCGTGGTAGCTTTAGTGTAGATTATTTAACCGAACTCCTTGATGACCAGCCTGGGTAGGAATTTTATAGCTAGCACTCATCTTATTGTCATTATTTTTCAATGTGAGTTAGACACCGTTTGGTGCACTCTGTTGACTGTCAGTAGAACGTGATGTTCCTACTGCTTGCTAAACACGACCATAGTTTTTGAGCTATTTTTGGTCAACCCTTAGCATGGGTTAATTGCAGGAAGGATGGACTGCCATTCCTTATTTTAACTTTAGGCCGTGACCCCTCTTTGTAACTTTCTTGTCACGTCACTGCTCTTTAAGATGCTCGTATCGTTGGATGATCGACAGATGGCATCAGTGTTATGTATAATTTTTGTTATATCTGTTTATGTGAAGCTATGAAGCCACATTTGTTCTGTTGATAGAACGTACAGGGATTCTAGTCAGCCATGCTAGCATAGCATCGAATCCTGGTACCTCACGTATCATTTTGTACATCTCAGCAGAAGTAAGATCGTCGTTAGTATTTCCATTTATTTGTGTCGAGTGTGGATTATGAGAAATGTAAATAGCCAAGTGGTATGTCTTTGAAACCAAAGCACTCCATGAATTATTTGGAATGTCACTCATGACATATCATTGTACGCCGTATCTTGACGTGGTACAACTACTGTTACTTATTATATGTTTAAGATCGTATCAGCACAGTTCACATCAGGACTTTATTTAGTGAATTGCTGCCTGCATTCATGTGATTACAAGCTGTCTAACGCAGCCGAGTTGGCGTGTTGCAAACGCCAGTCAGAACAGGTTATTGTTACCCATGAAGCACCACGCTTTGCTGTGAGACTAACGTGAACTACTTTTGACAGATGCTTCGGCATTGATATATTACCGTTTGAGATTGTATCATACTCTAGGTCAAGGCCAGTGGCCATGTTGAGGAAATCACATGTTTTGCTTACGTCATGTAGGATGAGCCCATTATAAGTCATGATCGCCGTTGTGAAGTGATATCATTTGGATACTATTTCTGAGAGTGTTACTATATGAAGTTAGATGTTATTCTCTTGTTATTGACCATGCTGACACCCTGTTTTGAGGCTATTGTTGGTATATTTGAGTGCCTGTAGAGCACTGTCGAGATCTGCGACCAGGTATTTTCCGGGAATAGCCCGAGACTGAATCAGAAGAGCTGTGTGCCTCTGACAGTTATTGTTGTGTCCGAGTTTGTCAACTCGTGTTATTGTTCCGACTATAGAGTCGATGTTTGCAAGTGATTGATCTTACTGAAGACTTCACTTTGTTCAGCTTTCTAGGTGTCATGGATTCATCAGTCAATCGTCATAAAACCATCTATAAACCTAATCTACACTTCTAATAATCATGAAGCATAATTATTATAAATGAATTATTAATTAATCAATTGTTTGAAACTTACACTTGATTTCCCATTGTTGTGCTAGCTGACTGATGCCATGAAGATGTTTCCATTTCCATTCGGAGATGACACTAGACAAAATACATGAGTTTTGAGACGACTGAGCAGCGTACTGTATCCGAAATACCTACCGTCAGCTTGTTGATATCCCTCGGTGGTAGCTGGATTGCAGAACCTGAAAACCCCGACTAAACCCCCCAGATTCCACTCAACAAGAGACGGTGATAATGGGGCACAAGGATCACCTAACTGACGGAACGTTAAGAAAGACCATGGCAACAGAAGAAAAATCTAGCTCGACAGAACACAAGAACGAGAAAAACATAATCTCCAAAGCGAGGAATAACACTGAAATGCCTGCAATGGTTTCCTTAACGTGACCTCCTATCGAAGCTATAAAGTACCACTCTAAAAGAATTAAAATAAAATTCTCCAAAATTTATTCACAAAAGGCATTATAGCAGAAATTGCTATAACAATATTACAAGAAATGGAAAGCAACTGCAGCTTCAACCGGAAGCTCATATCACAGTGACCTGAATACAACTTCTAGTCATTACTAGACACACTGTATTCTCCATAAGAAAAACAATGTTGAACACTCTTTAAGATAATACCCTACTATGGCACAAGCAATGCCTCAAAAGCATTATTGAAAATTAATTCCGCATTTGGGTAGGTCATTACTAATCCTACAGCTAGCAATATCATTTATGTACAAAATCTACATTGAAATATATATATATATATATTGAATGGCACACTCCAAGTGTGTTTTTCTTTTCATTTCGCAAGCCTCAGTTTAACATTCTTCCATTAGAATAAGATCATTAGTTTCCTTTAACTGATTCGAAAATGTTTAAATGGGTCCTTTCCGACCAGATGACAAAGCTTAGTAGAGGTAATCTATCACTTTAATAATTATTGCACTCACCAAAATAACTGATCAGGATAACTGTAAAACCCTCGTCAGCATGGTGATTAAATCCAGAATATTAAGGTTGACATCATTTAATACATGCTTTAATCTTTTACTTTGTAGTTTGCATGCTTCTAAGCAACAACAAAATGCTTGTAGTAGAACGCTGAATTAAACTTGAAAATAAGTCAACTTATATTTGACTACTCAATCACAACTATCATGGGTTAGTTTCCATGAAATATCTTAATGTTTATTTCATTCTTTTAATGCCTTCACGCGGCTCTACTCTTATACATATGTACTCCCCTGAGTACTCGATTCAAAATTAATTTGTTATAATCATACATATGTTAACGTAACTGGATCACCCTCATTGGTGAATGACGAATTTCATTCTCAGCCGATTATTGTTGTTACTACATCGTTGTTTAAATTTATACATAGTTTACATTAGTTTTCAATGATGTTGGTTGGATTTTCTCAATAACAAAATATCCTTTTAGAATTAATACCTATGCTATGAGAGATTGCAATTGCATTGACTTTCCTTAATCAGAATGTATTTATACATTTATTAAATTTGGGATAAACGCTGGTTAAAAAAGTGAATGATGTTTCAGAGATATATTATAGTCAAATGACTACAATTATAAACAATGATAAATTCCATCGAACATGGATCTCAACTGTGCCTTCACGCGAGAGGCTAACGTGAATCCAAAAAGCAAGTTAAATAAAAATGAAGAGAAAGTTTATCGAGCCAACGTTCGGTACACCCCTTCACGGATGAATTCGAGAAACAAAGTAATGTCTCTACACCACCAGACATGGTAATCATAACAATTAGCACAATTGTCTGGTTAGAGAACATTACCAGCCTCTGTCCTCCATCAACACAAAGAATAGTTCCTAACAAAAGCGAAAGATCAAACTCCTCCATAAACAAATAAAGAAACTTCAAAAAGCTCATAACTTGCTATCAAAATCAGTCTTCTATTCATAAACCAGACACTCGGATGTATAATGTTCGAAGATGCAGTAGAAAAAAAATTAACACAACAAACAAAGTCTATCGATGCGAAGAATGTCATGAATTGACATAATAAAGAGCTCACCACGTTGATAAACTACACTGAATCACAAAATGCCTATCGATGTCCTCTTCACTACCCTAAGAATGCTTCAAGAAGTATTACTGAATTTATGATGAAATCTACTTAAACATACTTAAATACAAGTTGAAAATGGGTTGCACTTCTTATGGAAGTCTAAAACCTGTCGATTATGAAATCAGTCATGATTAAAACGGCATGCATAAATTCCACAGTTCGATATACTACTCAAAAATTAATATACTAAAAATAATGGCGTAAATTAACATTGAAATATCTACACTTAGCTACGAGAGACGAATTTGTCTAAGCTGTACCTTGTTGATAGATGAATTTCCAATAGCGAGCATTGATACGCCCTGCACATCACACCTTTTCCATATGTAGCTGTAACTAGCAGTCCCCAGGTCGTCGGGAATCGAACCAGGAAACACCTTCTCCAATCCGCACGTTCTTCCCGGTTCAGAAGGCTATTACCCATCCTGGATAAATAGTTAGGAATCGCTACTTCACGTCTCCGACATCTTCCAGTACACAGTTCGTTTCTCAGTAGTATCGCGTTATTCATATCGGGCCGAAATATTAACGCACGAAAGACGAATGACTGCCCATGCGGATAGCATTCAGTATTACTAATGAGGTAGACACAAGTGGTCACTCAATCAGAATCAGTCATCACTGTGGCCATGGCGATAGTTCATTGAAATGTTCGATACAATGCCGGTCTAGTAGCGTTCATGCTGCTGCGTTTTTAGCCTGCCATTATAGAAGAAAAGTACAGCACTAAAATTATTCCTCTTGACATCTTGATTAAGAATATGTCTGTTCGCGATGAGGAATAATGTTTAGAGTTCAATAACATTGCTGCGCACTCGATGTCAATGTAGTGGAAACAGAGACTGCTTTTCAAAACGAAAGTTCACTGTGGTGACTGGCAGCTTGCTGTATTGAGATTAAAGTTGCTAATACTGCTTACCCTTGTAGCGGTATAGATTGCATCTCGTGAAAGCGAACAGAGTCCTTCGACACTGGCTCTGTATGCACCTTAAAGTGTTTGATATATACATCGCGTCACATCGCAATAACGAAACGCGTTCTCAAGTTTCAAAAAGAGATATGTTCTCAAGCGCTCCGTAAAGCTATCTGCTCACAGCTGTATGTGTGTCCATCCACCTAGCTTCAAGCTACCCCCACTCAGACGTGACAGTCATTGAACTGATTTCTCATTGGTGGATGTAAATCATAACATATAATGTCTCCGACAGATAATAAACATGTATATATAACAAAATACACATTATGCTCTGTTTCAGAGTCTCGTATAATGTTGCAAATCTTGCATGTTATTCTATTTTCTTCTTATTGCTGATAAAGGTAATCCTGGTGACCGATCAATAAACTGGGTCAATGGTCGCCATGTTGTAATCATCTCCGCTTGACTTCGTGCGTGCACGTCGGTACTCGGAAAATACCGTAATCGAGCAGCTGGACCCTGCTTCGGTTTGCAACTTGTGGATCGCGCTGATCTTCAACATATACTTCAGACTGCACTATACATCATAACAATATGAGTATAATGGTACAGTACCAACCAGTAGTTCGCACTTGGTGGCGCGCAACGCTCAGGTAACCTAAGTCGTGGTTTTTACCACGCAGTTGTCAACGTATTGAACACATTGTCAGATGTCTTTTGGATACAAAGAGTACTCCAGAATGTGCAGGCAGGGATTAATAAGATAATGATTGGATGCTTTGCTTTATTTATTTACTCATGAATGCTATGTTGATGAACACATTTTAGTCCTAGGAGTGGTTTTAATGCTTTTTGTTTTTGTTTTGGTGCTGGTTGTCATGTAGCTTTTGATGTAATGTTTTTGGTTACGGACGTCATTCGCCGTATTGTGCCCGTTTGGATCGGGATCCAAATGACCACATTTTGAAAAATACCGAAATCAGATAAGCACGAGAAAATCTATCTCAGGGTATATCTAGGCAAATAATTAGGTTTATCTGGCATCCCTGATTTCGGTGATTCTCAAGTAGGTAAGGAGTGAAATTATTTTTGGAAACACACTTTCTTAAAATATCTCAATTTATTAATAATTAAAATTGACTTTGACTGGCAAAAAAAAAAAAAACACAAACAAACAACACAATCATTTAAAAAATCAACCTTCCTATCATTCACCACTTCGCAAAAATTGATAATCAGAAATCAAAGTCCATCTGATATCAAAATTTAAAAAAAACACATTGTTTTACATATTTACACTAGATAATCACTTTCATTAAAGAGTCCGAGTGATTCATCCTATTTACATATCTCGTTGCACATTACGAAGATTCGTCGTTCGTTGAAGACATTCAACGAAAATATTTATACACTTTTCATTTTTTCCTCTTTTCAATTTTTTTTAATACCTCATTTATCTATAAGTCTCTTTGTTCCAAATGAACAATGTTCAAAAATAGGAATTTCATCATTGGAAATTTATTATTCATAATTGACATTTATTTGTTATTAACAGCACAACTGTTGCAATTTATTCTCAGTTGACCGAGCTTCTTGCCACAACATCTTCTCACTTAGAAAATCTGTGCAATGTTTCACAAAAATTTAAATTATAAAATTCTCTGTTTTTTTTAATTATTTCAATAATTCTCTTAGAATTTTATTTATAACAGGGTTTCACTTTTTATCAGGTGAATATTAACTGCTCAAAATTCTTTTTATCAATACTCAAAGCACAAAATATAAATATTTAATTATTTATCTTGTTAATCTTTGCATTTTCCAACTATTTATGTTTATATTTTTTTTTCTTAGGTCAGGTTCCTCAAAATCTAAACTCATACTGTTAATTATTTAGGCATCAGGTTTGGAAAATTGAAGTTGATCCAGACAAAAAAAATATTTTGGAAACTGACAGATTTAGTGGGATTAGACTAGAAATATGGGGCGGTCTAATAATGCCTTACCCTTCTTTTACAATTCAGAGCCCATATGCTCTTCATAAACATTCACATGACACACACGCACATCCCTGTGTGCGCAAGACAATGGGACTCAAAGCCCTCATGGACGACCCATCTGGCCTCCTCACCAAACTTAAGTGTTGACAATTATATTCACACACTAAACAATTATATTTGACTTCATCTATTATATTTTTTATCCACCAAACACTTTGATATATTTTGCTCTTTGTAATAACTTGTCTTACCACTCTGCGTTTTCCCAAATTTTATTTTTATAAGAAAATATGTATTTATTATGGTCAACATTTCCTGGCCTTCCCTTTTACATAAATTCTGCCCTAGATTTATACATATAAGTACCTGCCTTATTGTTTTCTTTTTAGTTCCGTTTGGGCCGGCTGTGGACCACGTGGTTCTTATCTCTGGCAGCTTTCCTCCTAGCCCAGTATTCCTTCATTCTGGCACTGTGAATGTCCTTCCGCTCCTGAGTCCATTTCACACCTACTCCTGGACGCACTGCTTTTGCTGTTAGTGACTGGAGAGAGTCTGATGTTCTGACTAAAGTCCTGTATTTCTTCCTGTCATTGATGTTACTTGGGTCAATATCCAATTGTTCAAGGTCTTTCCTGACTAGTTTCGACCACTTGGCGTAAGTTGCTTTCCCTCTAGAGACAGTGTTGAAAATTCTGAAGGTGAGCCTCTGATTATCCATTCTCACAATATGACCATAGAAGATCAGCCTCCATTGTTTTCTTTTGTTATTCGTTTATTGTTGTTTTTTTCTTGGAAAATTTTACTGAGCTCAAAATTGTTTATATTTCACCTTCATTTACCAACTCATTCTACCTGTTTATAAATTTCAACTTCTATTTCACAATAAACAAAAGTTATCGCATTTAAAACCTTCAATTTAAATAGATTCCTTCACAAGTTATTATTATTATCAGTGGAAAAATGGCAAAAAAAATGTTTATTTAATAATGCTTTCCTATTACTTCATAAGGATTATTAATGCCCTGTTTCACTCCTAAACAATTATCTAACTCCTTGTCGCGTATTATCTATAACACTTTATTATTATTATTATTATTATTATTAATGTAATATTATTTAATGCGGTAATCATTTAACTTTATTTAGTTTTAGTAAATGGTGCTATTACCAAGTTATCTTTTACAACGTTAAATAGTGTTTCAATCAATAACATTATGAAATTATTTTATTCACATTTGATATTATTATTATCTTTGTTTTTTATGTTTATTTATTTATTTTTATAAAATTAAATTATTTAAATAATCCAAGATGTAACTTAAATCTCACATAAGAATTTACTAAGATTCTTCCTATCCTTTGGAAAAATGTTATATCTTTCATGTTGCAGAAAACATGAACATGCCTGTAGTCTGAACGAAATAGAAAATACGGCCAAATAAATTTTCAGATTTTCATGTCGCTCCATTTGCCATTCTGGACAAATATGATAATCAAAATAAACGGTGGTGTTGATTTCTTAAAATGACTGAGTAAAAAGGATTCTCAACATGCTCTACTAAGCTAGTTGATAGTACATGAAATAGCTCTTACTTCATTCTTGTTGTGCTTCAGTAAAAGCTATACCCATAGCGTCTCCCATGGTCATCTGCAATCTATTTCAACTTCGTTGGTCCCACGTCACACCTATCCTTAATTCGTTTAACGGCGCATGTCGATTAAAAAGATCGCTTGTTTAAAACAAACACTCCCGTATTTTTCAACACAAGGTAACATTTTGAACTGTAGCAATAGATCCAACTGAATGTGTTACTCTTGCAATTTCGTTTCTCGGAACAAGTCCCACGTTTGAAAATACTGTTCTGATCGTCTGCTCGCATATGAACACCTATTAGCAGTCGAGACTGAACCTCAGGTTCACAGTCTGTCCTGTCTAAAGTTTGAAGTGCCTCGTACAGTTTCACAAATAGAAACAACAAATTATTGTAGGCGACTTCAGTGAATGGTTTATCAAATAGCCATCACTTGTAGGGTACTTGTAAGAATATCTGACTATAGAGTCCTCTAATATTCCAAGTCCGTTGTTGAAAATTTCTATCACTTTGAACATAGCCCCAGCCCACATGGCTTACTTGGTGGCAAAGTTCCTTCGGCGTGTAGTATGACGTAGTATTCACTGTTATGAAGCGTAGCGGCGAGTTCCTCCCAAGCAGTTGCTTGCTAGGAATGACTTGACTGTCTTGAAAACCTGGCTCTTCATATAGGTCAGCCAGCAATCCTTCTCGAAAGTTCCATTTCCAGATCTCGGCTCCTGGTGTACGGATTCTTCTGCTCAATAGCTTAAAATTCTTCTCTTTTCTGTGCCAGAAAACTGTGCTACTTTTTAAGTCGCTAATCCGTCTCCTTGAGTAAAATTTATAAAAGTTTCAACTCATGACGTAGGCAAGCTTCCACGTCACGCCTCCGCGTCACTCACTCCTGTGTCTATATGCTTCCCTCGACACACTATCCTCCGAGCGCGTTATTCAAACATCATCAGTTTTGTTGTCTCTCTGGACTAGCGTTCGTTACCATCAGCTCGTCATTATCTCACGGACGTTTGCACGATCCGGGGACAGTATATGTTTGTAATACTGTCAGGACTTAGCTAAATGCATTAAATGTAATTTTAAATTCGGGAGTGGTACCACCATATCTTTTGCTTGTTTTGTTGCTTTGTTAAATTTAGATTCTGCTTTTTAGTAACCCATTTCTGATTGTGTAGGGTTCACTTTTCCGTACCACTACCCAATCTTTGTTGTTGTTGTTTTCATTTGTGTGTTAGATCTTTCGAGAGGGTGTTTAACTTCATTCAGTGTAGGATTTTGAACCTTTATTTATCATTTTTTTTATTAGCTTGCGGATTAGCCGAGACAAACCCTCCGAACTAGGATAGGGGTTTGTCGACTTTTAAATAAAACAATCACGAGTTTACTTAAGTCTGGATGTTCTTATTCCTTAGTTCGTATTTCTGTGATGTACCTCTTGGGTCGTCTATGACTTACACCATGTCTACCCTGATCGCGGTGATCACGTTTCTCGTGCGTTGGACCTATAAGAAGTGCATCTAATCCTCTTCGGCTTATTTGTTCGACAGGCGAGGTGACTGGGAAGTCATTTCGGTTGTTGGCAACCCTGACAGCTCCTCTGACGGGCTCAATATGGTGTGTGATTCAGCTTCCGTTTGTTCAGCAATCCGTCTGACATTCCCTATCAGGCGGTATGGCCCCATTTTGTGATTATGCTTAACTTTGGACACTAATGTAGGCTTTAAAGAGTTATGTACTATTATATAATGTAGGCCTTAAAGAGTTATGTACTATTATATGAAGATTATTGTGTAGGTGTATTATTCAAACTTCAATTACATAATGACACAATAAAAAACCGAGATTTTAAAATTTCTTACAGCTGCCATCTTATTGTTATCAAAACAATTGAAATAAATTATATACCAGTGGATTAAAATTTGTATAAGCATTTACCGTACCAAGTTTTACTGCGCTCGGATGGTTAAATCGCGAGGAAAGTTCATTTACATATTTATATTTCGCGTCACCGCCATGTTGGATTTGTGCTCACCAGGTTATTGAAAGTCCATAGATGAACTTATGTTCATAGGCTCCATCAACATACAAAATTTCAGTTTGATTTCTATCATAGATTAGTAGATATTGAGAACCGTCTAAATATTTCGGATGGTCGCATTGTTGGATTTTTATATATGTAGGCCATAGAGTTATGTACTATTAGATGACGATTTTTGCGTAGGTTCATTATTCAAGCGTTCACTTCGATCGTATGATTAATACACAAAAATAAAACTTAATTTTAAATTTGCGCATAACCGCCATTTTGAGGTTATGTGAACAATTGAACTAAATTCGATGCCAGTGCATTACAATGTGTATAGACATTTACTGTGTGCCATATTTCACTGGGCTCAGATGGTTAAATCGCGAGAAAAGTCTGTTAAAATGTTTCACCTTCGCTTGGTCGCCAAGTTCGTTTTGTATTTTACAGGTTTTTGTAAGTCTCATAGCTGAACTTCTAGTAGTACCCTGTATCACCGTCCAAAATGTCAGAGAGACATCAGTTATAATTTTGGATATATAGAATGCCGGTGAAATATTTCGCTCAGCCGGCATGTTGGATTGGTGAGATGTAAAAAATTTGAAGGTCGCCCGATATAGTACTATGACCTCACTGAGTTTCATTGAAATCGCTCCGGCCGTTTAGAAGTGATTACGGAGGTGGGGGCACACGGACGCACACACATACACACACACGGACAAATGATGTTTTGTGTCCGTGTGTGTGTGTCGCGCGCGATGATACAGGGCGCTAATAGAAATTCATCTATGTGACTTTCTAAAACCCGTTAACTACAAAACGAACATGGCGGCCAAGTGATGTTGAAACATTTAAATTGAATTTTCTAGCGATTTGACCTTCCGAACGCAGTGGAACTTGGTACAGCAAATGTCTATACAAATTGTAATGCACTGAAATCTAAGTTTGTTCAATTGTTTACATAACCTCAAGATGGTGGCTGTGCGAAATTTTCAAATTAAGGTTTTATTTCTTGTCCTAATCATGTGATCGAAGTGAATGTTTGAATAATAACCGTACGCAGCAATCGCCATCTAATAGTACATAACTCTATGGCCTACATATATTAAAATCCATCATGGCGACCATCCGAAATATTTAGATGGTTCTCAATATCTATTAATCGATGATAGCAATCAAACTGAAATTTTGTATGTTGAAAGAGGCTATAAACATAAGTTCACATATGGGACTTTCAATAACCTGGTGAGCACAAATCCAACATGGTGGTGACGCGAAATATAAATATGTAAATGGATGTTTCTCGCGATTTAACCATCCGAGCGCAGTGAAACATGGTACGGTATATCCTTAAATAAATTGTAATCCACTGGCATCTAATTTATTGCAACTGTTTTCATAACCACAAGATGGCGGCTATGCGAAATTTTAAATCTCGTTTTTGTGTCCTTATCATGCGATTGAAGTTTGAATAATACACCTACACAATAATCTTCATCTAATAGTACATAACTCTACGGCCTATACCTAGGTATATATATAGAAATCCAACATGGTGACCATCCGAAATATTTAGACGTTTCTCAATATGTACGAATCTATTACAGCAGGGGTTCCCAACCTGGGAAGCGCGCCACCCTAGGGGGGCGTGGGGCTTAATCAAGGGGGGCGTGAAGTGATTTCCGAATAAAGTTTTTTTTAACTCGGATATTACAATTTTGTAAAATAAACATTTTCGAATCTCTCCAAGTGATTGTCGCACCAAGTCAATCGTTCAAAAGCACTGATAATTGCCATCTGTTGGCACAAACCTCTGCGGAGCCGCGAGGTTGAAGGTGAAATAATGAATTTGCTTTGTTGTAAGGAGCAAAATCAGGCCAATTTTATCGACTCGTTGGCATATCTTTGTGATTTCTTTGAAGCTTTGAACAGTTTGTACTTAAAGCTCCAAGGCAAAAGCTCCAATATTATGCATTCCAGGAAAATACATAGTTATGGAAACGCCGGCTTCAGTTGAACAACTTCTCATCCTTTCACCCCCTTAATGAAATTTTGCCGGAAAATGAACGTGATCGTAATAAACTTAGGTGCAATTTCAGTCGCATTTGCATTCCCTGGCGCAAGAATTCAACTTCTACTTTCCTGATATCTCCTCGGAAGAATGGTCCTGGATGTTAACTAGCAAATTCGTTTGCCATTGACATTGAAGCACTGCCAGCACAGCTTCAAGAAGAAGCCATAGATTTGAAGTGTGAATCAAAGCTAAAAGATGATTTTAAAATATTAGGACTGGGTGACTTTTGGGTCAACTGTCTTGCAGAGTATCCTCTAATAGCCAAATTTGCATTGCGTGTCATTGACCCATTTTCAAAGACATTTATGTGAGTCAGGAATTTCAACGCTGAGTGTCATAGAAACAAAGCAGCGCTGTCGGCTTGATGTTGCTAGTGATCTCCGCTGTGCTCTGTCAAATATCAAACCAAACATACTGAATCTTACCAAGAGAAAACAGTGTCAACCCTCTCACTGACATTTGTTGACTAATTGAAGGATTTGTTGTAAAAGTGTGTTCTCTGTATTGTGCTAAAATGAAGGTAGTATGTAATAGATAGGCCGAATCCATTATGTAGTATATTATTAGGTTAGGTCTATATCCTCCGCGTCAATCGAAGAGATTATAGAAGCGATGAGTGGTGGGAAGGAAGAGGGAGGGGGGGGGGGCGGCGATGAACTCCCGTATCTGAAAAGGGGGGAGTCAGCTGACAAAGGTTGGGAACCACTGTATTACAGGAATCAAACTGAAAATTTGTATGTCGGTAGAGGCAATTAACATAAGTAGGATGTATGAAAATAGGCTATATATTTCTTCCCGGAACTACTTGTTCAAATTATTCATTTCACTAGACAAAGGAAGACTGATAATTAAAATTCCAAAGAAAGGAGATGTTATCAAGTACAAGAATTGGAGGGGGATTACGCTGATATCGGTGCAAAGCAAGATACTCATGAGAATTTTATTAAGCCGAATAAAAGATCAAGTGGAAGCTACGATTAGGAGAGAACAAGCAGGGTTTCGCTCGACCAGATCTACACATTGAGACTCATCATAGAACAATGTATTGAGTGGAATAATGCGTTTTATGCCACATTTGTTGATTTCGAGAGAACCTTCGATTCAGTTACTAGAGAAAGCATGTGGATGGTGCTGCAGCAATATGGAGTACCTAAGAAAATAAAAAATATCATTAGAGAATCCTATCGACACTGTACAAGCCAAGTTTGTCATGGAGGAGAAGTAACAAGAGTCTTTTGAAATAGAAGCAGAATACAACTACTCCGGGCGACCCTGACCGTGCCCTTCAAATTTTGTTACGTCTCACCAATCCAACATGGCAGCTGTGTGAAATATTTCACCAGCATTCAATATCTCCGAAACTATTCCAGATATCACCCTGGCATTTTTTACGGTGATAAAGCGAACTACTAGAATTTCACCTATGTGACTATTGAAAAAATGGTAACTCCAAAACCAACATGGCGGCAACGCGAATTTGCGACTTTTAAATAGACATTTCTCGCGATTTAACCAACCAAACGCAATAAAACTTGGTACAGTATATGTTTATACACATTGTAATGCACCGACATCAAAATTCGATCAATTGTTTACATAACCTCAAGATGGCGGATGTGCGAAATATTTCACCGGCATTCTATATCTCTGAAACTATTAGCGGTATCACCCTGAAATTTTTGACGGAGGTAAAGGGCACTACTGGAAGTTCATCTATAAGACTTTCAAAAACCTGTTAACTACAAAACGAACATGGCAGCCAAGCGAATTAAAAATTTTAATAGAACTTTCTCGCGATTTAATGTTCCAAACGCAATGAAATCTGGTACAGGAAATGTTTATACACATTGTAATGCACTGGTATCCAATTTAGTTCAATTGTTTACATAACCTCAAAATGGCGGCTGTGCGGATTTTAAAATTAAGTTTTCATTTCTTGTGTCGTAATCATGCGAGGGTTGTATTATGTCACCTTTGATCTTTTTACTGGCAATAGATGAAGAGAACCATAGAAGGAAAAAGAAGGGGAATACAGTGGAGTTTTGTGGATAGATTAGAGGATTTGCTTTTTGCAGATGACGTGTGCTTGCTGTCTGAATCATATAGAGACGCCCAAACAAAGTTGGAAGATATGGTCAGAGCAGCAAAGAAGTTTGGACTAACAGTTAATAAGTCCAAGACCAAGACAATGCGGCTAAATGTGAAGAAAAGAGACTCTATAAGGTTGGAAAACGAAGCCTTGGAAGAAGTTGGAAGTTTTACTTACCTTGGAAGCGAAGTGACCAAGTCCGGAGGAGCTGATGATGATGTAGTGCAACGAATTAGAAAAGCAAATGGTGCCTTTGTACAACTAGATCCGATTTGGAAAAGTAAAAATAACTACAAAGACAAAGTTAAAGATACAGTATTTAGAAGTAATGTCAAGGCAGTATTATTGTATGGGTCTGAGTCTTGGAAAGATAGCAACCAAAATACCAGTCGATTACAGGTGTTTGTTAATAGGTGTCTGAGAAGGATTTTGAATATATATTGGCCTGAAACAATCTCAGATGAGGAGCTGTTAGTTCGAACTTTAGAGGAACAGATTAAAATCCAAGTAAAAATAAGGAAATGGAAGTGGATTGGCCACACACTTAGAAAATCTGATAATGCCATTGAGAAGCAAGTCCTGGATTGGAATCCCCAGGGTAGCAGGAGAAGAGGAAGGTCCAAGCATTCGTGGAGGCGGATGGTAGAGGCAGATGGGCGACAACAGGGAAAGACATGGAAAGAGGTGAAGAGGATGTCAGCCAACAGAGTGAGATAGCGCAGCTTCGTGGATGCCCCATGTTCCAATGGGAACGACAGGAAATAAGTAAGTCGAGACAAACATGAGTCGCTCAGAAAGTAGAAGAGAAACAGGAAAGACAATAGTATTGAAATCATTGTATATAAATGCATAGCATGATAACGAGAGGATACACTGTATGAAACGGCAATAGTTCCACAAACCTCCAGTTCAAAATATCAGGTCCATTCTTCTGTTAGCGTAGTTGCAAAATCTCTCAACCAGTTCCTCTGCAAATTGCTGGATTTCTTTATGAATGTTCATTGCTGTCAATCCATTCAACCTCGTTTCTGACGACGATCTCAACCATGTTTTAAGTCTACGCAAAGTTGAAAAGAAAACCGTTCTGGTTCTGCCGTAGTCACCAGAAGGACGCACGATAACTCGTAACATCGTCCTAGTAATGTGCCACAAATCGGCATTGCAAAACGGAAGAGAAGATATAACATTATTAGGAACACTCTCCCACTATCTTCTTCCATATATGGGATTCAAGGTGAAGTTCATGTTTGTCAATGTCTGCAAGTTCATTAAGTCCACTGACCTTTTAACTAAATCTAACTCGGTTCTATTAATGAAGGAAGGCAAAAAATACTGTAGTTGACGTATTTGCTCAAACTGATGTCCAAATCGATCCGGAAGTTCAGCAATACAGTGATCCAGAAATGGTATGTAAACTTACTTGAACATTTGAACCTTGAAAAATGATTGATCTTACAGTCGGCCTTCCGTATACGCTTGGTATTTTCTGCTCAATGTCATACTTCTTTGACAGATCACGTATCTTTTCATACATTGCATCAAAATTAGTAGAATATTATCGACTTTTTACCGTCTTTCTGAGAGCACACTCAGAAGAAGATTCAGGGTATCCCTAGCCTGCATCAAGCCAAGGCTTCTCATCTGAAAGTATCATTGGTAGCATAAGACCACTTACTTTCGCACAAATGAGTAAGCTAGTTATGAATTCAAAATTCAATATTGACCTCAAATGGGAAAAAACAGCCGAGTCTACGGTAGTTGTATTAATTTCCTCAAGAGATACGGTATATTTTCACGTCCATGTAGAATTATTATTTTGACAATACTGGCCAACTTGGGTCTATTTTCACTCAATTTTAGGGATTTTCTGCTGTCAGACGTAATTGGTGTACAAAGGTTCATGTTCGCACTGTATTATGTTAATGAAACCATCAAAACCTAAACCCCCTTTGTTATGCAGCAGACTTACTGAGGTTTCTGAAACACTTCCAAAGCCTTCTTCCACTTATTGAGAGGACGAGTAACTTCAGCGTTGTGTGAAGTACTCCTCCCAAAAAGCAGGCAATAATGGAGAACACGCCAAGTTTTTTAAAGTTAACTACCCATTTATATTTCTGTAACCAAGAAGGCTGAAATGGCGTACAATTTCCTTCCAGTTTTGCCGGGAATTTGTATAACCCTCTTTACGTACTATTCTATACTTCAGATTATCAATGGTTGCTTCAGGCAGTGAAAACAGCTCACTAATATCTGAAATCTTGCATACGATAGGTAGGTCTAAATTAAATGCGTTTGAAAAAGATTGGATCTGAAATCGTGTTCACAATACTTACCTCACAATCAACAGAAGAAACAGTTTCAAAACGCGGTTCATCATTGTTAGTTGCTTTGGAATTACTAGTCATCAGTTATCAGCAACAGGTCTTGTATTATTGGATACAGTATCACTGCTGACGTCCTCAAAATTTACCGCTGTTGAAGCTGCGGTTTACGGAATTTCAGTTTTAGTTTCCATATTGCGTTTTTTAAAGAACGAAGGAATCCGAGGTATTACATTTCCTTTTAGCATTACTACTTTTAGATGTACTCGTACTAGCCATAGCCACAACTCACAATTAAAAACACTATAATATTTACCGATTAAAATCTCACTGATTCGCTTGTCACTAAATAATGCATGAAATCGCGACAACTCTTACCAAGTCCCTCAAATTTAACAGATTTCTGTTAGGCGATCAGGGTTGCCAACGTCCCTTCTAAAAATTACGCTAGACAGGTTTCGTGAATCCGCTAGTTTACTGGCCTGTAGTGTTTCTTACCTTTTCTTCCTTTTAGTATTTACTTTACACAATCCATCACTCTTTCAGATGTCTGGGGATGGGGGTGGCTTCAGCCCCTGAGTCCCCACCTGCTTACGCCCCTGGTTCTGAAGACCACATGAAATGGACGGTACAATATCCCCGCACTTAACATCACTTCAGTTACGGTCGGTTACTGTGATGGATCATGAATACCCGACATATATACATTAACAATTCCATAGGAATAGAGAATGTGTTTGGTACTGACAAGCCAGAGACCGATAAACTGCGCAGTTTAAATGTCTTATAAAGCGTACTTCATTTATGCAGGCCGTTTCTCATTAATTAATAGTCCCCTGTCACCATATAAAATTTCAGTTTGATCGCTATAATAGTGTTCGAGATATTGAGAACTGATGAATTTATCGTGACTGGTATGTTTGTGTTTTGTGTAGGCCATATAATTATATACTGTACCAGCAGATGAAGATTATTACGGTAGTTAATTATACAAACTTTCACTTCGATCGCTTGAATAGGATTCAAAAAGTAAAAACGTGATTTTTAAATTTTGGACATTCGCCATTTTGTTTTACTCATAAATATTGAATTAACTTAGACACCAAGCTTTGTATAAAAATCTGTCGTGCTATGTTTCACTGTGCTTGGATGATTAAGTCGTGATAAACGTCAATTTAGATATTTAAAATTCGCGTGGTCGCCATGTTGTTTTTGTGCTCATTAGATTATTGGAGGTCAAATATGTGAAATTATATTAATAGCATCTATCGCCATACAAAATTTCCGTTTGATAACTGTCATAGATTCATATATTAAAATATCTCTTTTTGTAATGGAGTCCCAATGGTTTATGGCTAATAAACGCTTGCAAATGGCCTCTTTACAGCTGTATGGTACTCCGAATATATTGCACCACAAGTCCAAGAAAACGTGAAATAATAATAAAATCTGTTGATTTGATTTCTCCATGATAAGTTTTAAATTTTTAGATTCAGTTAGATTACATCTAGAGCCCACAACTGGTGAGTAATCCCCTATTTGATGCGCAACTATTTTCCCAATGACCTTGTGCACTTTTTTTCTTCCTCCCTTGATCCTACAGCCTTCGTATCCGGAGGGGTATGTGGTTTATAACCCATACAGTATATCTACACTGATTACGTTTTTTTTTTTTTTTTTTTTTTTTTTTTTTTTCATTGGAAAAGAAAGAAAATATCTGGATTACCTTAAGAACGTATCTACCTGCACTAACATCTCAACACACATGTTGTACTCATACATTTTTGTAGCATGTGTTGTCGTTGCTTCATTTAGGGGCTAGGGACATGCTGATCATCAGTGTCTGAACGGCATATTCATTGATAACATTGAATGGAGTTTAATGATTGACACGGTTTACAAGTGCCTTTGTGAGATCTGATGCTGCAGTTATCGTTAGTCTTAGAATAAGAACTCACGAGTACTAGGGGAGTGGTTACAGTTTGTCAGTCAGGAATGAGCGCTGTTTCAAGAAACGCATTGGTAATGTGTATGTAAGGAGAACTTGGTTGAATGTGCCTGTAATGCCAGCACGCATGGAGAACATGTGCACTGCTAAGAAGAATAATAAGATCGTTGCTTTGGAATGAAAGAAACGTATCTTGAGAACCAGTTTTACCTGTCTTATCAAACAGGCAAGAAGCAACCCATCCCTTCTTGGATTTGTATGGCGGTGGCAGCAGGCTGCCAACCAGTCGCTGTACATTCATCCGCTCTCGCGGTAGCAAAATTACCTGCGTGAGGCTCACCAACGGTTCCTTGCTGCAGCCCGACCTAAAGTGGAATGTCCGAAGTCCCTTCTCTTGTTTCATATAAACAGTGAAATCCCTTCGTACGATATATTCAGTTGAATTAGTTTGGCGTTTGATTCAGCATATACCTACCCGACAGCATCTAGCTTTCGTTCGTTTTCGCTGCTGCATCTAGTAGGAAAGCTTTAGAGCGAAACATTAACACAGATACCTCAATAACATAGGTTTTCAGACAGATTCTACACATGAATGAATAAATAAATAAATAAATAAATAAATGCTCAGCCCACTAAACGTGAAGCAACCAATACTTTATAAACTCCTGGAGTAGCGGCTAGCATTCTTGGCTATCGCCTCGGAGGTCCGGATTCGATTCTCAGCTCTGCCAAGAAATTTAATTCTGGTCTTGAGATCCGGACGCGGTACATACAGCCTCGTGAGGCAAAACTGAGAAGGGGTGGTTTCGATTCCTATTTCTACTCCAGGCAAATGTGGGGATGGTTCCTGTCTTAAGGCCACGGTCGCCTCCTTCCCAATCCTTACCTAAATCACAAATACGCCTACTGCTACAGACACCACAATAACATAGGTTATCTGACAAATTCTATACACACGCACACACAAAAGTACACGGGGCTAAATGACCACGATATCCAAGCCCCTCAACTGAAACAACATTTTAACAATGAAATGAAAATTGATGAGTGGAACATTATTAATTATTATTATCATCGATTTAAGCCTACTAAGATGCGCTTATGACCAGTTCGACGCTCTCTCTCGTTCCCAACCCCTCTGATGAAGTTAATGTCAGGAAGGGTATCCGGCCATAAGAACAAATTTGTCACATAGATACTCATCTCACCTAATCCAGTGTTTCTTCCGGAAAATTATCTCGCGGAGGGAGGGGGGGGGGGGGGGGGGGGGCATTGCTCGGAGGGCAAAAGTAAGTTATATTAGTTAACTGCTGTATTAGGTATTTGAGCACACACCTCCTCTAACTAGGGGTGGATGTGATGGAACAAACAAGGTATTGGAACCATAATAAACTGTATGCTGGTGTTGCGTAGTGGCTTGTATTCGTAGCTGTCACCGTGGAGGCCGGGGTTCGATTCCCGGCTCTGTCAAGTAATTCATTTCTGGTCTGAGGGCTGGAACGGGGTAGACAACCTCGTGAGGCAAAACTGAGAAGATTACCTAACCTCAGTGAAGTGGATGTTTGCTATCCTCTTCTCTTCACCTTATTGACCGACGTTAATAGTAAATATTAATAATAAATCACACTGATACCAGCTGTACGAATCTTAAATTCATGTTACATTATTCATTTAGATTTAATTCTTTTAACCCCAGCAGTCTAGCGCGGTGCGTTAAATCATGCTCCTCGTTTGCACACTTTCACTTGTCTCATTCTAGACCAGAACTCCGCACGTGCCATCTGCACGCGAGCTATTGACATTAAACGTGCTACAAAAGGTGTAAAACCAAATGCCTGCAAAAAGTAATTCCACAGCGGGACTTCAGTTGAACATGACTACGGTCATACCAAGTTGGGGTTGTGACCTTTCCCTTGTAAGAAATAAGCAACACGCCACAAGGTCAAGGTACAGATGATGGCTGTACCTTAATTCTCCCTGATAATGCCATCTGCTCTTTAGACTACTACCGCAATCCTCAGTTCATCGGATGATGTTTTTAATGTAGCTACTCATTTTGCTTACGGTGTTAGCGAATTTATTATATTGTTGACATTCATTTCACTACATAAGTGGGTACAAATCAGCATATCGTCGGTTTGTTTGCAAGACGGTATGACAACTTATTTTAGGGTGGCACATTGAGAAACGAGCGAACTATGGAACAGGTCTCCAAGATGACGGCCTTCTGAATGATGATGTGTAGACCAGGATGTATTCCCAATATTTCTAGATTCTGAGTCAATGATTTAGGGATGATGCCGGTAGAAGAGATGACATTGGGCAGAACCACTACACTTTCCTGTCTCCACATTTGCCGTATTTCCTCAGCCAAGGGCAGATACTTGGTGATCTTCTCACAGCAGGTTTGTTGCATATTATGGGAATTGGGCACTGTGATATCAATGAAAAATGCTCTCTTCCGCACTTTGTCCACAAGAGCGATATCTGGCCGGTTTGCTGGTATGGTTTTAATAACTGATCGGTCCCATAACAACTTATGAGTAGGATTTTCCAAAACGGCGTCAGGAATATACTGATAGTAAGTCAAGTATTTTCAGATAAGTACTTTTGAGCAAGGTGGTGCATTGTTTTGGCTACTTGGTTGCGTCTTTTCATGTAATCGGTACAGGAGATTGCTTGGCAGCCTCCTGTAATATGTTGGATTGTTTCCGGTTCTAGTTGGTATCTTCGGCATTTATCATCCTGTATATTTGTCGTAACTATATGTTTAAGATAGGTTTTCGTAGCCACAACTTGATCCTGGATTGCAACCATGAATCCTTCGGTCTCAGTGAATAGATCCGCATGAGTCAACCAACTGTTCGACGCATCAATGTCAACATGTTTCTGGTTGAGATCATGCGGATGACGACCGTGCAGAGCTTTCTGCGTCCACTGCTGAAGCTCGATGGCTATACAATCCTCATTATTATTATTATTATTATTATTATTATTATTATTATTATTATTATTATTATTAATCCTGTTTTAGGGTTTATATCAATATGTTGATGGGGTAATGTTTCGAGATTGCAATATAGCTGTCTTCTCCTTGGATATTGTAACAAACCATTGTTCTGGTAACCTGTGGATAATAGCTTGCTGTGAAGTGGACAGTTATGAGTAGGTTACACCCTAAAGGAAGTGGAGGTCCTCTGACTTCTTGGGCTAAAGCAGTTACTATTTTCTGTTGACTTGATGTGGAAGTAGTTTCTTTACACTTTAAAGTACGACGAAAAGTCTTGGTGCCATATTCTCAGTCTCAAATGATAAATTGGGAACCTATCTAATTCTGTGACAGTGGAGTGAAGATTAATTAGCCTCTGAACCTAGACATATTTGCAACCTGACGAACTATATGATTGTACATTCCTATCCACCATTTCCTTATTTATCTTCTATTTTTCCCGCCACCAACGGCGAACGGTCCTCGAAATGATTGGGAACTGCAACATTCCGGGATCCACTGTTTGAGTTACTATCGTATTTTTCTCCCTGGATTCCCTTGCTAATTCCAGGAAAATGGTAGTCTGGTACATTGTTTCGTCCACTTCTTGTGTAGGGCTGTCGCCCCAGCTCTGCCGAGAAATTTAATGCTGGTCTGAGGGCTGGAACGGGGTACATTCAGTCTCGTGAGGTAATACTGAGAAGAGGTAGGTTCGATTCCCACCTCAGCCATCTTGGAAGTGGTTTTCCGTGGTTTCCCCCTTCTACCAGGCAAATGCCGGGATGGTTCCAACTGACAGCCACAGCTGCCTACTTCCGAATCATCCCCTGATTCGCCTGAATACGAATACATGTTGTTTTGTTTGTATCCTGTAAATGGATTTTGTAAAGATATTCCCATGTGTATAGAATTTGTTTGACCCCCCCTAAAAATTACAAAACTCAAGCTGTGGTTCATCACAAACCTGAAAAATTATCAGATGGTACTGAAGTATAGAAAGGTTGGAAATCACTGCATAATTCTCTATCGCTATACCGTACAATTCTTGTAGGCCCATGAGTCTGAAGCATACTGGAAACTAGAACTTTTGTGTATGATTAGTGATTACTGATTGCGATTACATATGCTGCGCGAGTTCGTGTAGGCTTATTGAAACCACCCTATTGTTGCTTTTTGTATTCTACTCACTTAACGGAAACTTTCATAGCCATGTCCTATCGTCACAGCCCTGTCCGTTGTCCCTCATGGTTTCCCTACTGTTGCCTCTCCCCCTCCCCCATACTTCCACCCCCGTTACACATGTGGTTGATAGCAACGTATGTTCACTTCATTTAATTAACATACAAGGAACCTACTGTATGGTATAATATGCAGGAGAGCCCTCTCTTCCCCCGCGAGCAGAGAGACCACTTGTGTGGGAAGAAGAGAGCCTAAAATCAGATTTGATTAGGAAATCCTAAACTACATATATCTTCATGTGTGGGGTAAGAGAAGAACTATAGCCGTTTTTCGAGCATTCAACGCTTCCGCAGATCTTATCTTTTTTTTAAGAACCGGAGGTAGACCTACGAGGCGACGGTTAGATTCAGTGTTGAACGATTTCAAAGTGAGAGGTGTAGAAGCAGAGCGCTGTAGTGCTAACTGCTAATAGGGGATCATGGAGGCGACTTGTTCGGAAACAGATGTTTGCAGCCTAGACTGGACGCTGAAAGGCAAAGCATTCTCTAATGAAAATGACTGTGTGTATGCATTGAAAACATCATCTTAGCGACAAGTATGAGGGGTATTTTCTAATAAAAGCGGGCAGATCTAAATTAATAATGTTGAGACTGTGTCTCGATAGGAATGTTACTTGGAATGAAGGGAATTTGGAATCGAGCTCTGACGGCAGTCTTATTCTCAACTCTTTCACTTCGAAGCTTGTCCACCTTAAGACAGTTGGTTGGTTCCTTAGTTTAGGGGCTGCGACAACGCGGTCATGTAGCCCCGTGTATTTTGGGTGTGTGTAGAATCTGTCTGATAACCGGTGTTATACCAGGCCCAAAACAACTGTGAACATGAGGGAGGAGCCAGTTTCACGCGCCCACCCGCGCCAGCCAATTGCATAGCGCGGCGTTGCCTAGTTAACTACGCACTCTGGGCTCGCCGTGCCGTACGAAATCCCTATTTCTCTCCGCGCACGAAAATCATTAATTATCCAATTATTTAGATGAACCTATGTTACAGAGCTAAACATTCTGAAGCTGACTGTGCAAACCCCATGACGATACAACCAGCCGTTCGGGAGATATCAACTGCTCTTGAACTGAAGGGATAATTAGAGCGAAGAATGGTTAGGTGTTGAAATATTTAGTTTCGCTGGGGAAGATAACTAAGAGTGACAGCATTGCTGTATCAATTCAGTAGTGGAGCTTATAGAAGTTAGTGCTGTGAGCTGAAGTTTTGAACTCCTAACAATGTTCGTAGCAAGCCGAGTGGCAGTCGAACAGCGAGGCAAGAAAAATAATTTTCAGGGTATACGGCCTTTTAAGGAATCTTTCGAATACAGAAGTACGTGAAAACACAAAATCTGATAACCTGTGTTGTCGGCAATTATGTTTTCTGTTTTAAAATTGAGTCGAATAAAACTCACCTCTTCACAGTCTTACTTCACGAGGCATAGAGTACCCGGTTCTAACCCTGAGACCAGAACTAAATGTCTTGATTGAGCCGTGAATCGAATCTGGACATCATGGGTGACAGCAAGAGTTGTTGTTGTTGTTGTTGTTGTTGTTGTTGTTGTTGTTGTTGTTGTTGATGATTGTTGTAGGGGCTTTGTGACATCGTGGTCATGTGGCCCCGTGTATTTGGGTGTGTGTGGAATTTATCTGATAACCTGTGACATTGTGATGTCTCTACTAGTGTGTATATTTGTAATTGAGGAAGGATTTGCGTAGGAAGCGGCCGTGGCCTTACGTTAGGTACCATCCCGGCATTTGCCTGGAGTATAAGTGCGAATCCACATAAGAACCACTTCCATGATGACTGAGGTAGGAATCCAACCCACATATTCCCAGGTTTGCATCACGAGGCTGAGTGTGACCTGTTCCAGATCCAGACCAGAATTACATTTGTTGGAAATCGTACCCGGGACTCCGCGGTGACAGCCAAGAATGGACAGCAATGTGCTAGCCAGTGCGCCACAAGGTGGTCTCCAATTAACAAAAACTTATCCCAACAAATTGTATTCTCTGTTTCTATTAACTTATAAAGGGCTAATAAGCAATGTTAGAATGGCTTGGGGTGTAGATTACGTCATGTGATATAATAACGTTGTAATTGTTGTTTCATTTGAGGGGCTTGGACATATTGGTACTTTAGCCCCGTGTACTTGTCTGAAAATCTTGGTTACTGTGGTGTCTGTATTAGAGTGTGTGTATTATTATTATTATTATTATTATTATTATTATTATGGTGAGGATTGGAAAGGAGGCGGCCGTCGCCTTAAGTTAGGAACCATCCCGGCATTTGCCTGGAGTAGAAATGAGAAACCACTTTCAGGATGACTGAGGTAGGAATTTAACCCACATCTTCCCAGCTTTGCCTCACGAGATTGAGCGAACCCTGTTCCAGCCCTCAGACTAAAATTAAATAGCTTGGCAGAGCCGAGAATCGAACCCGGATCTCTTGGGCGACAGCCAAGAATGCTGGCCGCTATACCAGTACGTGCTCACTTGCACGAATAACGTTTGTGTGACATTTTATATCTGCCTCATATCACATTGTGTGCAATCCGTTGTGAGGATAGATATTCGTAGGATTAGGTCCCCCAGCTAGCTCGTACATGCACTTACATTCGGAGCGCCTTGTGTTCAGGGAAGAGGTCGTGCGCATACTGCGAGTGTAGAGCTGTGTCATCTCAGCCAGTCTCATTGTGGCAACAGTGCTCCACTGGACGCACGCTAATGGGCGAGCCCATGTTCACAGTTGTTTTGGGTCTGGTATAATTGTGATGGCTGAGTTAGTGTTTTTAATTCAAGTAAGGACTGCAGACATTGAATTTTCAAGTAGTTCCTACTTTTGCCGCCAAACGCCACCGTCAACGACTACTAGTTCAGAACTTGGTTACTAGACGCCACCGCAGTCGGCTCTTGGCGACGAACGTTGGAACCTTAGAGCGTTGTTCAAATTTAACCTATAATTTAGCTTCACACAGGTGTAATTAGTGAAAGGTTTTTTAACATGCCATAAATCTATGACATGGGACCGCCAGTTTTACTTCCCCTCCGAAGGAAGGCAAACTGAGGGATTTTTAACGCTTTTAAAAAATCCGACGACTTCGGCCACACCTTAAAATGATGTATACGAATCTGATTTAATCGATTGATCCATTTATTTATCTATTTCTATTTATTTATCTATCTATTTTTCTATTTATTTATTTATCTATTTATAGTTTCTGCCCTATTTATTGAATGTCGTTGCTATGTCGTTTATTAGCCTACTTTCGATTTTTGCAAAAAATTGAAAGTAGACTTATGAGATCAACAAGGGCCAAAAATTGTAGGTATGTCTGTGTGTGTGTGTGTGTGTGTGTGTGTGTGTGTGTGTGCACTCTGCATGCCTGTCGTCCCCCCCCCCCCTTATCAATTTAAATACGGTGAAACTGAATTGAACGAAATTTGGTACAAAAATAGCACTAACAAAGTGCACCTCAGTGTCATCTTTTATATCGCCGCCATCTTACGGAAACGTAATGGCGGCCACCCAAATGTTCAAAGCTTAGATCAAATTACGACTAGCCTAACCTAATCATATGATCTCTACCAAATTTTTCAACAACATACCTTCATGTGGGAAGCGTCTTTTGACCAAACTACAAGGTCATCAGCCCAATTGTTTGCAGATGGTGGCAATGTATGTGTGCAAATCGATTCCTCTATCAATTCAAACACAACGAAACCCAAATCGAACCACCTTTGGTACTAACCCACCAGCGAATTGTTACCGGTGGTGGAAATCGGAACTAATGCGCTCCGTCCAGCCACACGCCTGCGATAGACGTGCTGTTGTCGCCAGCGAAACCTCAATGCATGTTATTTGTGTGCATGATTCGAGCTGAGTCGTGTGCTGTGCAGTATGTTCTCATTGTATGACTGTATATGCGTTCCCCCTCTTGACCCGCAACCACTCGCGGCAGCCATAATGAGTGGAGTTGACGTAATGTATATGTCGTAGTCAGATAGTGAAATCCGTCATTTCATGAAGATCCTAGGCACTTCATGAAAAGCCGGCATATGATGTAAAATGGGATAGTTACACAATCTGACGCGTTTCTTCATGAAGTGACGGACTGCCTTAGGCAGATGGTGTAAGAAATCATATTTCATTATCTGCCGAGGCACTTCATGAAGATCCGGCATTTTTTGATTCGGCTCTTCATGAAATGACTGACGCGACGAAGTCGTACATACATTCCTTTAATTGTTCTATTCCAAGAAATAAATTAATGCTTATTTACTATGGAATTTGAAATCAATTTCCACGTACAACCTAAAATCTAATCCTGGAACACTGGGTAAGTTTTTCTCCTGTTTTTTTTCTTATGTGTAAGTTTATATATTTTTTCATTTGTAGACCTGCATTAATCCTTTTCTAATCAGAATTAAATGACTGCCGCAGTGGAGTCGTACATTAATTTTTCTGTGTAATACACGAATTATTCCGAGAAATAAATTGATGCTCGTTTATTATGATGTTCATAATTAATTCCCACGTTAGACTGAAACCCTAATCGTGTAATACTAGGTACACTTTTCTCCATCTGTCTTCTTTTTGTAGAAGCTTACATTTTTCCCAATTTGTGCAATCTACTTTTTCTTTATGTATATTTTCATAATTTATTTTGTGGTTTGGCTTTATTTCCTAAAATGTGTACCCTTTCTTTTTATTTATTTCTCTCTCTCTCTCTCTCTTCCTCATTGATGTATTTTGTATTTTTGAACTTAATATGTCTGATGACCTTATCAGACAACACTGTACACCCTAATGTACTGGGCTGATGACCTTATCAGACAACATACTGTACACCCTAATATACTGGGCTGATGACCTTATCAGACAACATACTGTACACCCTAATGTACTGGGCTGATGACCTTATCAGACAACATACTGTACACCCTAATGTACTGGGCTGATGACCTTATCAGACAACATACACCTAGTATACTGGTGACCAAGATGTAGGTAGAGGTAGATTGTAGTTTTACGTGACCGTGAATCTTGTGATTATGAGCCACGGGACCTCCTTTTTACGTGGAATCCGAACCACAGGACATGGCATTTCATTTCGTGACCAAGATGTACCTAGCCCGTTTTTACAATAATAAAACTTATACAACACTATATTAAAATGTGTAGACTGAAAACATGAAAATACTGAAACCCTCCCGAAATTACTTTCTGGGTACGGCCCTGATTTCTTCATTGCGGTAAGACTTCAGAAACACGAAATAAGCTGACTATTGTGTAGGCTATGTCCTAAAATGTTCTAATAATGGCATTAATATAAACATCGCATTGTTCTATTGACATCCCGCCTTTTAACTAACCCCATGTAATAGAAAGTGTAATATTTCATCTGGACATATGCCGTTCATTCTCAGACTTGTGATGATACTGGTATTTGCGTAAACACCCATTAATCCTCTGTTAATCAGCCACCAGTATCATGTTCATCCAAATGAGACGAATAGAACACTTGTAAATGATTAAAACAGGCAGGCTACAAGTGACATAACCTAAAATATACCAAACAAGTATTTCTTACCTTATCCATTTCTTCTTGAGACCAAGGTTTTTTATGAGGCTTTTCTTCATAATACTCATTAACTTTCTGAAGAAACAACTGCCTCTGTACTTCCACGGTATCTTCCATATCGTATATTGCCACTATTTATTCTTGGAAATCACACTTATCTCACCACGAGGACAAAGCTACCGCTTCTTCATGAAGTGACGGGCTTGACTTTCCGTCAGATAGTGTAAAAAAGAATTACACTATGTGACGGCTAAATTTAGTCATTTCATGAAACCACGCGTCAGATAGTGTAACTATCTCATTTTACATCATATGCCGGCTTTTCATGAAGTGCCTAGGATCTTCATGAAATGACGGATTTCACTATCTGCCTACGACATATACACAACGGCCGCGCTCTACGTCTAGCGGTAACAATTCCTTGGTGGGGTAGTACAGAGGCAGCACTAGCAACGGACAACTCAGTGTCATGTTGTATATTGCCGCCATAATAACAAAAAAGAAATGGCGCCCACCCAAATGTTCTGAGCTTTAATCTAATATCGACTAACCTATCATCTGATCTCTAGCAAATTTTGCAACAATGCACCTTAATGTAGGAAGCGTCTTTTGCTCAAATTACAAGGTCATCAGCCAAATAGTTTCAAGATGGCGGATGTATGAATCGTGCAACCGTAACTTACGATTCAACAAGGCCTGGCCTCAAAAATTCAGCTTAACGTACATAGGGAGGTTTAAACTGTCCTCAAGGAGGTGACCGGTAGGATATTAGCATATTATAATACAATATGTTACCGTAGAAGTAACTAACAGGTCAGGATTTCCGTGCCATATCGTTGTGGGACCGTGCCTTCAAAGTGGCCGCTATTTTCCCATATATTTCTGTAACTTGGTGAGTTTATATCCTTTTAGGAATGTACTGAACAAAATAATTCATATTTAGTATCCCCTGGTTTATAAAAACGGCAGAAAACGCTAATTGATTTCAACACAAAATATGATACAGTTGTCATTCCTTCGTTATGATAACTGGAATGATAACTGATACTGATACTTGTTAACCAAGTATTATCGTAGCGCATCCGTGGCGTAATGATACCGACATGGGCTCATAGTCTATAGGTTCTTGGATCAAATCCATGCAGGTTCACATTTTTTAACTTGTTTTTGTATTTATTGATTTATAACTACTCACACGTTATAATGTTCAGCATATATAGTGCGTATTTGAAAATATTATATATAACACCACATATTTCAACACTAGATTACAGCGATTAATATTCGTTGACCTTGATCTGCGGTAGAGTCTGTTGTTGTTTTCGTTGTTGATTCTTTAGTTTTTTTTGCATCATGGTCTTGTAGCCCCGTTTACTTGGGTGTGTGTAGAAGTTGTCTGATAACCTGTGATGTCTGTAGGCTTAGCCTACTAGTGTGTGGATTTGGGTAGGAAGCTGTTCTTGATGTTGTTTCATTTGAGATGCATGGACATCATGGTCATTTAGCCCCGTGTACTTGGGTGAGTGTTGAATTTTGTCTGATAACCTGTGTTATTGTGATGGCTGTATTAGTGTGTGTGTGTGTGTGTGTGTGTGTGTGTGTGTGTGTGTGTGTGTGTGTGTGTGTGTATATATATATAATTCAGGTGAGGAATCAATCAATGTTTAATATCTGTATGGCACGTTGTGTTTCACCACGCTACTACAGCCAACATTCAATTATACTCCTTGAAAAGGACAAATAGGTATAACTATACCCATGCATTTAGGCGGAAGTAGGCTATATGCTTTACTGAACATCTTGTTTTTGGAATTGTATTCCTACAAACGAGTACTATTCAAAATCATAGCATAAATCATATGAAAACGAGGAAACATTTAATTAAGAAGTTGGTTGGTCAAAAAATCGAAAAGCTAAGCGAAGGTAAGCTCGTCGATGAAATGATGCGCCAGGTACATTATAGTCTAGTTTAATGCAGTCCGTGAATGGTAGCTCTCTTTCGTGTTAAACATGCACGGAAATTGTCTGTCTCTTCGGGATTGAAATGAGCTGTATAAGAAAAGTCGGTGATAAGTGGTCTGGTGTCCAATTTATTGAGTCTCCGACTACGTCGAACAGCGGTAAGATCCTCGTTTGTTGTGCTCGGCACCTTGGCGTCTCTAAAGCTACATTATTGAAAAGGGACATTATTATTATTATTATTATTATTATTACGAGGGCGGATGCCCTGGACAAGGAAACTTACAGGAAGTCACTAGCGCGGAAGTCACTAGCGCAAGTTCTGAGGCGGGTTGCTTTGCGCGTTGCGTCTGCATGTCGCATGGTCACTGAGGAAGCAGTTCCTGTTATTGTCGGGATTATTCCGATTTCCTTTTTTTGCGAAAGAACGCAAGAACATTAACTTGAGGAAATCTGACGTGGGTTTACAAAATGCAAGACGAACAGCAAGAGCAGAAACCTTTCATAATTTGCAGATGAAATTGGAGCAAGGAGATCAAAGCCAGTGGACTAAGAGAATGATCCCTCAGGTGCAGGTTTGGACAAAGCGGAAACATGGTGAGGTTGGTTAATATCTCACTCAGTTCTTGACTGGCCGTGCGTACTTCTGTTCCTATCTTAAGAAGATGGGGAAGGTGAATTCATCAGATTGCATCTCTTGTATTAAGTTAATGTGGACGGTGGGTCCAAAATAGGCAGTCTCTTCTAGATCACATTGATGTATAGAGATATCTCCTGACAATATTGTTGCAGTGATACTACAAAATGAAGAAAATTGGAAGCTGGTAGTAAGTTTTGTTGAAGATATCCTCCGAACAAAGAAGACGGATCTGGATCGCCACTGAAGATAATTCACTACGGAGGAGTGCCCTACGGGCAAATATAAAATGATAATAATGATGATGATGATGATAATTGTTGTTTTAAGGGGCCTAACATCTAGGTTATCGGCCCAATATAAAATGACTCTAGCCTGAAGTAATGTGATAAACGGTCCCATTCTAGTCTAGGGGAGTTTTAGTTGGTAGTCTGCTACTCAGGAGGGGCATATGACCTCGTAGTTCCGCCCCTTAAAACAACAATAACTAACTAACTACTGCTACTCAGGAGAGCAACACTATATGTGTAAATGCATTTCTTCCCCTAAAATATATATATTATTACGAGGGCTGATCAGAAACTAATGTTACAAGGCCGATATTCCTGGAGTTTTGTCTGTTATAGAGAAATTAGTTGTGTGGGGTAATTCGAATACATACGGTTGGTAACTGATGAGTTGCAGCTACCCGCTACCTACAACGTTAGTTGTAGGTAAACAACAACTCGTTTTGAAAACTGGTCTCGCGAAGAGATTTGCTTAGTTATTCGATTTCTGTGGTCGTGGGCGAAACATATAACCGTGGCCAAGACTTCTCACCGAGGGTGTCATTTCCTTCATGACAACGCGCGTTCTCATACAGCCCAGAAGACCACCACGCTGTTGAAGCAGTTTCTCTGGGACATCATTGACCACCCTCCCCACTTCCCGGACCTCGCTTCAAGCGACTTCCACCTTTTTCCTCACTCGAAGGAGCACCTAGGAGGTCGACGATTCGCTTCAGATGAAACACTTCGCGACAACATGGCCAAACACGCAAGGACAGGATTTTTACCATGTAGGAATATTCAAACTCATCCCTCGAAGCGTTTTTGGCTGTCAATTCCTGGATCTAATAAGAAATTTATCTCCGTTTTAGGGGCTGAAACGGGGTACAAGTCAGTCTCGTAAGGCAAAACGGGAAAGAAGTGGGATCTCCGCCATCCTAGAAGTGGTTTTGCATGGTTTTCGACTTTTCCCGGCAAATGCCGGGATGGTTCTTAACGCAAGGCCACGGCCACCTCCTTCCCTAATCTACCCTCAAGTACAAATACACCCTACTACAGACGCCACCATACCACAGATTTTTTAGACAAATTCTACGCTGACAACCATCACGACCATCACAAGTTTTGGATATACTGTAATTCCAACCATTTACTTTCCCACTAACATAGCCGAGTCGTCTGAGACACGCTTCAGGACTAGTGTTCAGAAATTCGAATTTCGAATCCCGACACTGACAGTAACCATCCTGAGTGTGGAAGTTCCGGGGCTTCTGTCCCTATCCTTAATAATTAGTTGACACTGTTATAGTTATCACAATAAAATAGGTTATCATAAAAATCCACACATACCCAAGCTTACTGGGTTGATGACCACGATGCCCCAAACTCCTTGATGAAACAGCAAACAACATGTCAATAAAGCTGTAACGAGAAAGGAACTGGCAGACCCCGCAATACAGTTACGTGTATCAACAATTTGCTACAGTGACTGCACGTGCGTGTAAACATAATGGCATATATCCATAGATTGGAGGCTATATGCCATTGTTTACTCTTTCTTTCTTTCTTTCTTTCTTTCTTTCTTTCTTTCTTTCTTGACAAACCTGGATAAAGGGACAAGCAGTTGTCTCGAAACATCGGTTTTTAAAAGTTTCACTTGACCTAATAGCCCCAAAGCTATATTATGTATTACGTTTATATCTGGCTCGATTGTGCTTCGTACCAAGATAGGAGTTTCCCATCGGGATGCACTGCAGCCTAATTTGAATAGAGATACATTTGATTAACTGCAACAGGCTTCTGGTTTTAACCATAGTCAATACATGTGGGCATTGACCATATTTTTCTTGATAACCGATTTTAATATACTTTCTATAGATCTGCTTAACAGCTTCTTTGGATTGAATCTTTTGGCGCGTCATTAGCAAAGCTGTGACGTAGGGCCCGGTGTTTTCTGCAATACACCGTGCCGGGATTTCGGAAGGGGGAGAGCTAAGATATGGTTGTTTGCCTCTTAGACGGAGGTCCTTTTGAGATCTATAGACCGGCAGCTGCCGCCTAAGGGAGCCAACACATTTCTTCACTCTCACTTTCTTTTAGTCAGCCCATCGTTACCCTCTTTCATATCTCGCGCCAATACCACCTTGATTGGCCTTCATGTGGAGTTAGGAGCCAATAGTGTGAGGGCTTCCCCCATGGCTTGGCGCAGCAACATATGTCGGGTTCGATAAAATTGGGGTGGGGAAGCCCCTTTCTCTTTTTCTACAGCAGGGTGGAATACTCATTCATTCTTCAGTTGTAGGGATCACTTGTTACGCACAAAGGACTAGCTTTTCCCTTGCACTGTGTTCTCTAGAGGTACTCTGGGGCATGGGAAATATTAAGTTTGAAAGGAGCACGGTAAATCGAGACTTACGTGTAGAGGTAGTAAGGGTGAGTTTGGCCTGATCTGTCGTGGCACGTGCCGTTGGTCGCAGAGGGAGGCAGGCGGAACTTTGCACGTAATTAATTCCTCACCCCACTTCGTCTGGCCCAACTCACCCTCCTATGTCTCTCCTCTTGTCACATACATTTTATATAAGGTTTATGCACCTCCCGTTCCACCTTCTCCTAGTTTCCCCTCCTCAGTCAAACCATTTTCCCGCCTGCCAAGGAAGGAATCCACCCTTGACCATTCCCGCCGGATTAGCTTGGACATGGGAAGGAAGGAAACACTTCTAGTAATTATAGGGTATAATAGTAGCTCACATTCCGGAAGACCATTATTATGCATCGGGAGAGTCATCGAAAACTGCGGCAAACGAGGAAGAATAAGTTGCCGTACTAACTAGTAATTAAAGATTATTGTATCCGAAAATAAAACCACGCTTTTCTGCAGTTTGGTTGGTTGGTTGGTTCTTAAGTTTAGGGGCTGCGACAACGCGGTCATGTAGCCCCGTGTACTTTGGGTGTGTGTAGAATCTGTCTGATAACCGGTGTTAATTGTGATGACTGTATTAGTGTGTGTATCTGTTTTTTAATTTTAAGTACTGCAACTTATAATTTTTCAAATAGTTCCTACTTTTGCCGCCAAGCGCCACCGTCAACGACTACTAGGTCTAATTCAGAACTTAGCTACTAGACGCCACCGCAGTCGGCGCTTGGCAACGAACGTAGAAACCTAAGAGCGTTGTTTACATTCTTAACCTATCCAATTTAGCTTCACACAGGTGCAATTAGTGGAAGGATCTTTAACATGCCATAAATCTATGACATGGGACCGCCGGCTTTACTTCCCCTCCGAAGGAAGGCATACTGAGGGATTTTTCTGCAGTTTATTACATCATATGTGATTGTTTCAAGGAAGGAAGTGTGAAGTTTTACGTGACCGTTAATCTCGCGATCATTAGTCACGGGACCTCCTTTTACGTGGAATCTGAACCCCAGGTGGTGTAGCGGCTAGCGTACTTGGCTGTCGGTCCGGGTTCAATCTCCAACTCTGCCAATAAATTCTAATTCTGGTGTGAGGGCTGGAACGGGGCACAGTCAGCATCGTGGGGCAAAACTGAGAAGAGGAGGGTTCGATTCCTACCTCAGCCATCCTGGTTGTGGTTTACCGTGGTCCGCCCCCCCCCCCCCTCCCCCCCCCCCCTCCCCCCCCCCCTCCGCACTTCTACTCCAGGAAAATGCTGGGATGGTTACTAACTTAAGGCCACGGCCGCCTCCTTCCCAATCCTATCCTCCAAGTTACAAGACACACACTAGTACTGCCATCACAATGACACAGGTTATCACACAAATTCCACATATACCCAAATACATGATGCTATATAACCACGATGTCGCAGCCTCTAAAATAAGCAACAACAACCACAGGACGTGACATTTCATTTCGAAATCACATGCAACAACCGGGGTCGCCTTGCTGAGAAGCAAACAAATTGACTACTGCGATAATGCAGGCTCTCAAGTACAGTACTTCGAAAAACACTAAAAACTTGGCTATATCTTTTTTTTACAGGGAAATGTTGGAAAATTTCAAAATTACTGGATATTTCTTATAGAGTGTCAATCAGTGCACAATACCTTAATTGGTTCGGTCCGGAAAGTAAAATAGGGAATTCTGAGATAGGCTAAACATTTCCACCGTACTATTTGACGATCCTAATTTGTTGTGCATTTCTCATGAGTCATGCATGATACGTTCATTAGTGCTAAGCAGTATTAACATTTTTATTACTAGTTGGCAAGTAAAGAAAATGAAAATCCACAGCCTGTTTCCAGTCTCCGACCGGGTCAGCAATGGAATGAATGAAGCCCCCATCTAGCGGCGAGGATATGAACTGTGCCGGCTGCCGAGGCCTGACGCACTCCTCTGGGGCAATGATTAAATGAATGGCAGATGAAATTAAATGATAGTGGAGAGTGTTGCTGGAATGAAATTTTGACAGGGAAAACCGGAGTACCCGGAGAAAAACCTGTCTGCCTCCGTTTTGTCCAGCATAGATCTCACATGGAGTGACCGGGATTTGAACCACGGACCCAGCGGTGAGAGTCCGGCGTGCTGCCGCCTAAGCCACGGAGGCTTCTACTAGTTGGCAAGTATAGGATTGTTTGATATTGAGAACTAGGCCTATATTTCAGTTCTCTTTTGCAACATACCAACTTGGCAGTAACGTTTATGGCATACTTCTAAAAGGATAGTAAATTGATTCTTTCCAATGTAAATGTAAGCTTTAGGTATTCTTCCTTTCTTTAAATTAATTTTGATTTCCTTTCCCCAAATGTAAATTTCGTATATGTTAATGCCCATGTTATATTCGGCTGGTTAGAAAACGCCCTATCAAGTTACAACGTTCACCGCTAGGTGTCAGTGACAGTGGCATCTCTGGTAGCCAAAGTTGGAACTACTTGAAATTGAACTCGTTGGGGAGCCTATGGGCGTTCAATTAAAATACCCCGCTATGGCCATTGGCTGCAATTCAAATATAATAATAAATGTCCATTTATGTCATTTAGGAACTAACAGCATGGTTGAGCCTCAGAGGGACGAGCGTTAACATAGACGGCAGCACCCAGCTCATAACTTTGAAATTATGGAGAACGTCATTGCGACGGTGCCTTGAGCCGCGCTCTAGTTTTGAACAGCTACTTTTTTCACATTTTTCCAGTCATCTACTTGTTGTACTGGTATTCTGTATTGATTATTCCACGGGTTGAATTTTTTTTTGTCCGACGCGTAAACTCAAAGAAAAAAGACAATCTGACCCACCCTCGACACTAGTTTTTGGTTTTTGATCCGAGCCTGAAATCTACGGGAAGCTTAAATGTTTGGACCAGGTCGTACTTCTCATACAGTTAAGAAAGTTGATAACCACAATGTGCTCATTCATCCCTAAAATGTGGTTTTCTGAAATGTTATGAAGTCAGTGTGAGTAAGCAATACTCCATCTCTCTATATCTCTCTCTCACACACACAAACACACATCTCACACACAGAGTACCACGTAACTATTTATGACTTGTGCTTCATGGAAATTACCAGAGGAGACTCCCTTGGTGGGCATTTCCGGGAACCACGACTCGCTGACTCCCCTGGTCTTAACGCAGACATCCCTTGCTTCTCACATTTTATTTTTCTACTACAGTATGAACTTTATAGACTTTAAAACACAGTTTTAAAATCTGGGTTGTGGTTTTGAAAGAAGCCCCATTTCTCGCCCAGCAGGTTATGACAGGAAATTAATATTACCTTGGCATAAGCTAAGGTTTGTGATCTCTATTGAGGTACTGGTAACCTATAAAAACCTTCGAGCATTTCATGGCGCCTCTACCCCCCGCTCAACCGGATTTGTGCAAGATACCCTTCATCTGTCTTCACATGTGATATGTTTTATCAACGAGGAACGTATGTACCGGTATATAAAGTGATTGAATGTAATTCTGATATTCACAATAAAATAATTTTGACTCAATGGCGCGAACAGGTTTCCAGTCCTCAGAACAGTTCAGTTCCAGTTCTAATGGACGGTCTCGAGGTAGAAATCAACACGCAGTTTTTTACCGAGTGAAAAGTAAGTCAAAATTCCTTACATCTTACTTGAGTCCATTTACCATGGAGGAATATATGCCGTGAAAATGAAGACAATAATATTGTGCCTTACCGAGGAAGGCTTTGAGAAAATCCACGATATTCCATTGATACGTCAGGGCATCCTGGTACAGTATCACTACGAGAGCAGCTTAATGCAGGTTTCCGTGAGCGGAGGCCATTATAGGCATTTCATTATGAGACTAATATGTATGTAGTGTGCTAGATGTAGCGACAGCTCTAAACAAGGAAATAAAGCATATTCGGGCCCATGTTCGTATAACAAACAGTATTTTCATCGTCTGCGTGCCCTTTGACTTGAATTATTGTCACGCCCTGTAGAACGTATTTGTTAATTTCATCAGTTTCGCTGGGATTGGAAATTGGTGCTTGTTTATACGGATGTCAATCTCATAGGATAACTCAACAACTTCAAATAATCCACCTGTTTCATTTAGCGTTTGACCTGGCATTCAGTTTTAAAAAGTGTCCGCCTCGTTGCGTTGTGGCTAGCATTATTGGCTGTCACCGCGGAGGCCCGGGTTCGATTCCCAGCTCTGCCAAGAAATTTAACTATGGTCTGTGGGCTGGAACAGAGTACACTCAGCCTCGAAAGGCAAAGCTGAGAAGAGGCAGGTTCTATTCCTACCTCACCCATCATGGAAGTGGTTTTCCGTGGTTTCCCACTTCTACTCCAGGCAAATGTCGGGATGGTACCTAACGTGAGGCCACGGCCGCTTTCTACGCGAATCATACCCCCATTACATATACACACACTAGTACAGACATCACAGACACATTCTCCATACACCCTAGTAGGCCTACATGACCACGATGTCGCAAAGCGCCTAAAAGAATCAACAACAGTTTTGAAATATGCTGCATTTTATTTAAGCTCTCACGCCAATTAAAAACACGTGAACAAAACGTTGTTGCTTATTTTAGGGGCTGCGAAATCGTGGTCATTAAGCCCCGTGTATTTGGGTATGTGTGGAATTTGTGTGTTAACCTGTGTCTTTATGATGTCTGTAGTAGTGTGTATTTGTAAATTTGGGATAGAATTGGGAAGGAGGCGGCCGTGGCCTTAATTTAGGTACCATCACAGCATTTGTCTGGACTAAATTTGGGGTAACGATGGAAAACCACTTACAGGATGGCTGAGGTGGGAATCGAACCCTCCTCTTCTCAATTTTCCCTCTCGAGGCTGACTGTACCCCCATTCCAGTCCTCGCACTCCAGCAGAGGCAGAGTCGGGTATCGAAACCGGACCTCCAGGGCGACAGCCAAGAACGCTAGCTGCTACACCACGTGGTCGATCAAAAGGTTGTTGAGAAGTTTTGACATTTAACATTTTGTTGTTATTTTATTCAGGGCCATGAGACATCGTGGCCAACAGCCTCACATTTTCTACCGTTCAATATACTGTAAGTAGGTATACTGTCAATCCATTTTTTGAAAGAATATTTCCGATACGTTTGTATTTTGTATAAACATTTTGGAACGAACAGTATTTGGCTGAATATTTCATATTTTCTAAACATTAAATTATGTACCGTATACGTTTATAAGGTAGACTCTACGTATTGAGACTGCGGTCCCGAAGGTCCTGGATTCGATTCCCAGTTCTGCCAAGAAATTTAATTCTGGTCTGAAGACTGGAACGGGGTCACTCAGCCTCGTGAGGCAGAACTGAGAAGAGGTGGGTTCAGAATCCTACTTCTTCCATTCTAGAAGTTTATTTCCGTGGTTTTCCACCTCTGCTCCAGGCTAGGTCCTACATTAACTTTATAGTGACTGGCTGCGTTGCTCAGCGGTAACGTTCTCGCCTGCTGATCCCAAGATAGCGAAATCGAATCTCGGCGCAGTCAGTTGGCACGTTAAAGATCCCCTTCGGGGCAGAATTCTGGCACACCGGCGTCCCTAAAAGCCGCAGTAGTTAAAAGGGACGTAAAACCAATAACATTTACTAACTTTATGTCACTTTATCTCCTTCCTAATCCTCGTCTAAGTTACACTTACACACTCTACTAGAGTCACCGCAGTAACACAGGTTATCAGAAAAATCCTACACACACACACCTTAATACACAGGGCTGAATAACCATGATATCGATAAGCCCCTAAATGAGTCAACAACAATACTGTACATGCTAACTGCGCTCACCAAAAGATTCAGTAAAAGAGTGATGATTTCAGAAAAAGAAAAAAAAAAAAGAACAAAGGTGGGGGGTATAGCGTGAAGTTAATAGCCTACATTGTCATATGGTATGATCTTCCTTTTGAAGTGGCGTTCAAGTTCACCATTACCACATTGCCCCCCTCCTAGGTTTATGCCGTGTCTGTTGCGTGGTATCTCCCAAGTGCACCGACTAAGGCTCATCTGCAGGATTTGCTGGTTGCGATGGTTTATTAACGGATGGGACATCAAAGAGAATTGATTTTCATTTCGGTTGGTTGGTTCCTTATTTTAGGGGCTGCGACAACGATGTCATGTAGCCCCGTGTACTTTGGGTGTGTGTAGAATCTGTCTGATAACCGGTGTTAATTGTGATGGCTGCATTAGTGTGTGTTATCTATTTTAATTCAAGTAAGGACTGCAGACGATAATTTCAAGTAGTTTTACGTTAGCTACCAAATGCTACCGTCCACGACACCTAGCTGCAAACTTGGCTACTAGATGCCTTCGCAACCAGCACCTTGCGACGAACTTTGGAACTTAAGAGCATTAATCAAATCTAACCTACAAATTTTGCTTCACACAATTGAAGTTAGTGGAAGGTTCTTTCACATGCCATAAATGTAGCCTAAGACCTGATTTGGCCCGCTGACTTTACTTCCCCTCCGAAGGAAGGCATACTGAGGGATTTTTAACGCTCTTAAAAAATGCGACGACTTCGACCGGGTTTGAACCCGCGATCTTTGGCACAGAAGCTCAGCATGCTACCATCTACGCCACCGAAGCCGCAGATTTTCACTTCGTCAACAGGTTAATGTTCCCATATAAATTTGACGGGGAATAACTCTGGAAGATACGAACTGATTATTATACGCTCCTCGAAATGATGGGCGGGGAGGGGGGGGGCGCAATTGGATGACATGTTTCGTTCGTTCGTCAGGTGAACATCATCAGATCTTGTTCACATACGGCCTTTATAGTTTTGGCAGATATATAACACTTATGTACAATATTATATTATATTATTATTTAGTTGAAAAATATTATTTTATAACGTGTAACGTGTCAAAAGAATTTACTTGTGTTCCTTTAGTTTTATAGTACTTGTAAGTATTGCGTTTGCTTTGTTAGTTTTGTTTTAAGACATGCAAACATCTTGATAATGTTATATAATACTAAAGTGATCTACTTATCTGATTACTGGAAAATCCTCTTCGTCAGCACCAATGAGTAATAACTAATGTAATAAGGAGACGCCCTAACGGCCAGAAAGTGAGGCCAGCGGGCACGCCCATTGAGATGTTCAAAACATTGCTGACAAGTGTTAGGAATAGGACTGTTATCCAAAACGTGCCGGCTTTTGACGCACAAAGGTTTGTTAGTAAATGCCTAAATCTCTTAATAATAATGCACTACTACTATTTGTTTTCTAAGTCATTTTACCTTAATCAAGCTGAAACTGATACAAATTGCATACGGTATACATTGTGAACACGCTATGGGTATTCATGGTGTCCACAGGCAGGAAAAGTCAGGAATTTTGTTTTTGGTCAGGAAAAGTCAGGAAAAAGTGTGAAAAATGGTGTGAGTCAGGAAAAAAATGGTGAAAAGTATTAGAAAGTAAGGAATTTTATATTAGCCATACATTATTTTGTGTTTTACGGCCATATTTTGATTTTACTATTTTAACTAATCTCTGAACATAAAAAGCAATAACTCACTGAACATTATGGTAAGTTTCCATTTTTACAGTTCATCATAGTAAAAACCTCGTTTACCTATTTCTTGTACGCTTTTTTAGCGTTGGCGTAGGGATGTGGGGACCCCCATCGCCCATCACATTGCACTTTATTTTGTATTTTAAATGAATAAAGAGGCGACCGTTGGGCATAATGGAGGCTGCAAGTAATATACCGGTATATATTTGTTTGCTCAATAAACCGCTTTTCCTTTTCCGATGTTGAGTCAGGAATTTTGTAGAAAAATGGTCAGGAAAAGTCAGGAAAATTGACATTGAAAATTCTGTGGACACCATGGTATTGTACGCGGTTCTCCTATTAGTTACTATTTATTATTGCTACTGAAGTATACACATATAGGCTAATAAGACGGAATGACAGCGAAAATGTTCTCCTTTTTTAAGTGTCCATAATAATATATCTATGTAATTTATTTCAGGTTATTTTTTTCACATATTCCAGTAATTGGAATTGCTTTGTGTTGACCGACTGAAAGTTACTATATCAAATGCAAAACTCACCCTCATGTTAGTAAATGATCGCACATATTGCTTGATTAGTCCATCATTCACAGAAATGCATCACTTTATTGGCCATATGTGTAAATAAGCCGTACAATAACTCAAACACACCGTATTATTTGCTATTGAAGACAGAGGTACGTGCAGCTAAAGCCTTTACGTGGGCGTGGTCAGTGCTTCATCTCGACAGAGCGCCTTCTTAATACTCCTTGGTCAGCACCCCTAACACGCCACGCCCCTCTACAAAACTGCCTCTCGCATAGCAGTTGTGCTTGTACAAGGCCACTTATGTTGTATTGCAAAAGCCTTGGTACAGTTACATAAATATTGATAGTTAGGTAATTTACCTCTTTTTTTTTACTTTGGTATTCTTGGGTCTAAAATCAACAGTGGAAGAAAATTCTTCATCATGAATACTGGGTGGACTGGTCGAAGGATCTATTTAGTGTTGTTAACTGAAATTGTCAACCAAAAGAACTGAAAAATCACCGCAAAATACGCTGGATTTCTAATCAATAGAATATTAAATATTTTTGTCACTAAAGATAGTTTGAGAGATTGCTACATTCCTACTTAAAGCCTACTAAAAAAATAATACAATACGAATACAAGATGACCAAAATGAATTAACAATAACAATAAAAATCTTAATTTGTATGGGAATGTATCCATCTTTGTCTGGGGGGTAAACGCTTGGTTATAACAAGAAACTCGTTTTATGGGTAGTTTGTTAATACAGCGTCAAATGAATTCCTTCTGTTATAGTCTAAGATTCCGTATGCCCTTTAATTCATTCGTTATTACGAGTGATTGGAGTAGTCGGTCGAGGCGCAGTTTTGACCACACTGTCCTTATTTTCCATATCAGAGATATAGGAAAATGTGGGACCTTGACCTCCACATCTCCCAGTGCCAATGGACCTGAACAGCAAGGGTTTCTTAACATCCAAAAGGAATCCAGAAAGAAAATATATAATCTGCCGAATGAATGATCGAGTGAGTGACCGGGTTCTACTGTAAAATCAGGACAAGATAGATATCAATACCACAGCTTTTTACAAGATAAATGTATAAACTGCAGGTTATTTTGTTGGATGAGTGTGTTTGCTGGACTAATATTACAAAGTTGTGGAACCTAAGTGATATGTATGTTTAAAGGAGGCGGGAACATTCTTCTTTCATAGTTTGGAATTGATATTTTGTAATCCCCTAACGCCATATAACGTGGAACATTAAAAGTTAGGTCGTCGCGGGAATTGTACACGCTCTGTCTGAAAAGTTCGGTGAATGGGTCTATATAGCAACAATATCCACTTTGCAATACAAAATGTTTTTATATGATGTCCTTAACTTTCTCATACGGGAATGTGTTTTAACTGAAGAAGGTTCACAAGACCCGAAACTTGTATCAAAAAAGTTAAGGACATCATACACACATCAAAAAAAGTTTTGCATCACCTCGGTTCCAAGAGTTCCGGAACCGTTAAATACAAAGGGAATAGAGATCAACACAAACAACATTTCAGCTCGTTTTATTGCTCATGAGACCCACACATTGCATGTTGTACCATCATACAGCTAGACTTTCAGCATTTGTGGTCCAGATTGCAGTACACACCACTACCTCTAATACCCAGTAGCACGTCCTCTTGCATTGATGCATGCCTGTATTCGCCGTGGCATACTATCCACAAGTTCATCAAGACACTGTTGGTCCAAATTGTCCCACTCCTCAACGACAATTCGACGTAAATCTCTCAGAGTGGTTGGTGGGTCAAGACGTCCATAAACAGCCCTTTTCAACATATCCCAGGCATGTTCGATAGGGTTCATGTCTGGCGAACATGCTGGCCACTGTAGTCGAGCGATGTCGTTATCTTGAAGGAACGCATTCACAAGATGTGCACGATGAGGTCGAGAATTGTCGTCCATGAAGACAAATGCCTCTCCAATATTCTGCCGATATGGTTGCACTATGGGTCGGAGGATGTCATTCAGGTATCGTAAAGCCGTTTCGGAGCCTTCCATGACCACCAGTGGCGTACGTCGGCCCCACATAATGCCACCCCAAAACATCAGGGAACCACCACCTTGCTGCACTCGCTGGACAGTGTGTCTAAGACGTTCAGCCTGACCAGGGTGCCTCCAAACACGTCTCCGACGATTGTCTGGTTGAAGGCATATGCGACACTCATCGGTGAAGAGAACGTGATGCCAATTCCGTGGGGTCCATTCAGCATGTTGTTGGGCCCATCTGTACCGCGCTGCATGGTGTCGGGGTTGCAAAGCTGGACCTCGCCATGGACGTCGGGAGTGAAGTTGCGCATCATGCAGCCTATTGCGCACAGTTTGAGTTGAAACACGACGTCCTGTGGCTGAACGAAACGCATTATTCAACATGGTGGCATTGCTGTCAGGGTTCCTCCGAGCGGCAATCCGTAAGTAGCGGTCATCCACTACAGTAGTAGCCCTTGGGCGGCCTGAGCGAGGCCTGCCATCGACAGTTCCTGTATCTCTGTACCTCCTCCATGTCCGAACAACATCGCTTTGGTTCACTCTGAGACGCCTGGCAACTTCCCTTGTTGAGAGCCCTTCTTGACACAAAGTAACAATGCGGACGCGATCGAACTGCGGTATTGACCTTCTAGGCATGGTAGAACTACAGACAACATGAGCAGCGTACCTTCGTCCTGGTGGAATGACTGGAACTGATCGGCTGTCGTACCCCCTCCGTCTAATAGGCCCTGCTCATGCATGGTTGTTTATATCTTTGAGCAGTTTTAGTGACATCTATGAACAGTCAAAGGGACTGTATCTTGGATACAATATACACAGTCAACGTCTATATGCCGGAGATCTGGGAACCGAGGTGATGCAAAACTTTTTTTGATGTGTGTATAAAAACATTTTGTATTGCAAAGTGGATATTGTTGCTATATATCAAATCAATACGGGAAAATCTAGAAGAATGACAAAAGTCATATTCAGAATGGGTCTATATTACGAACGGATTGTTGGCTTACCTGAAATAGCCGTTACTGTCCTTCGAAGTAATCCCCGTGGTTGGTTATGCACTTCTTACAACGGCTGTACAAGTCCTGGCATAGTCCTCCTGAGGGATAGCCTTCTGTTGGGTCGTCACATTACGTTGGATGTACGAAAACCTCTGGCCCTTCAGGGCTTTTCGGCGACCTTGGACCCCGACTCCATACTTTGACGCTTGCCTTCGAGGTCGTACCTCAGGCACCAGGTCTCGTCACCCGTGACGATGGTTTTCAGGGCCATTCCATTCCACGGAACATTCACCCTTCTCACTGCCACCCGTCGAACAGGTGTGCACGTTAGGTTGCATAAATTCACGCTTCTCTCTTGCTTTCAATTTAGAGTTTAGACGACCCAAACTAAAGGCTATTCCTAAAGAAGACTATGCCAGGAGTTTCCAGTACTTGTTCAGTCGTTATCAGAAGTGCATAACCATCCACGGGGATTACTTCGAAGGATAGTAACGGCTGTTTCAGGTAAGCCAACACTCCGTTGGTAATATAGACCCATTCACCGAGCTTTTCAGACCGAGTTTGTATATATGCAATTCAAAACGAATGGCTATTTGTTTGAGTACTGTTGGGTAGGACTAGTCAACAAGGAGGCTGGTCGGATTCTCATAAAGCTCAATCCCGGCGATAGCTCTGCACGGATTCTCACAAAGCACGATCCCGGCGAATAGCTCTGCACTTGGCCTTGAGAGCTCAGTGGTAGAGGGGCGTGGAGCGATGCGGTGATCCTACCGAATATTTCCCTGTCGGAGAACATTGACGCTTGACAAGACAACAGCATGTTCCCTCGGACATTACTAGTATAAGCCAGTGCCACCTAACGTTGCAAATGATTTACGCTGTAGTAGTATGCTGAGAACTACCTCACTCCTCTTCTTGCCTAGAACGCCTCAATATAGCACTGCCTTGGGTTTTTGTGGGTATCTACTCACATAACGTAACGGTGGTGCTTTTTGAGGGTCCAACCAGCCTTCGGGCTGACTACCTAACAGACAGTATGCTGAGGGAAGGGGATATGCAAGTGCAGTGCTAGCTGCGGTAATGTACCATCGTAGATTATGTGAGTAGGAACCCAGAAAAACCCAAGGCTTTTCACTATGAAGTATACTAGGCAAAGGGAGTGAGATAGTTTGTGATTGCATTCTACACAGAGTCTATGCAGGAACTGACCCTTTTAGGATTGTCTTTCACAGCATCCACAGTCACTCCCTTTGATAACAGAGCTTTCCCGCTGTGCCCCGAGTGCCATTACTCAAGTTCCACTCATACCTCAGTAGTTTCCATATAATCGTAGCCATGAATGAGCCTGGGGCATAGGTGAAAAGCCACATTTTATTCTAGCCTGTGCCAACAGGCAGGTGCAAAAATACTGCATTTATCATGGTACACTGGTGGAAACTAACAGATATGCATGCAATTATTATTCTCAAATTAATTTGATGACAGTTTTATATTTGCTGGGATTTAGCAATGCATTATGTATCAACAATACATTCTATAATACTGATAATATTGAATTTGTGGCTTTTTTTGTCTCGACCTTCTGAAATTCAGTATTGTGGATTTAAATAGTCGTGGGAGATTTTATACTATTTCTGCATTTTTCATTTTTATTTTGTGTCTACATTACATTTTGTGGGTATTTTTACTTAAATTAACTTAGTTGTTCTCTTTCAAATTTGAACGAGTTTTGGTGGTAATGTGTGTGCATCCCAACAGCTTTGTTGTAGCCAACGACTGCTTTTATTCTAATTACCGTCTCCAAAATAAGCAACCGCCACTTCGCATTGTGTGGTGGTGTGGTGCGCTCTGCTCCTTCCAGCAGCTGAGATCTCCCTTCTTCACTGTTTCCCTCACATGTCTCCGGAGTTGAGCAGGAGCAGCTGATGGACTTACTTTAAAGTGAACAATAGCTGCACACTACAAGCTGCCAAACTTGGGAGCAGACGTGTGCGTAGCTACTTCCTTCCGACTTCTTACCTCCCTGGCTCTGCATTGTCACTGCCAGGTGATTCCCGCCAATTTGCTCTAAGAACTTGTCGAGTTTATTGCGGCTTGGAATATCGAGGGTTTAGGTACACATCCTGGATTAAAGGTAGCATTGCTCTAAAAGGATTAGGCCTGCTCATTCATTCATTAGTCTGAACTCCTAAGGTGAGTCCGGCATTCCTTCCACTTAGCCTTTGCTGGCCTCCCTTGTTTTCCTTTTGACCTCCCTTGGTCATATTTCGTTCTCTTCCTACCCCGACGTATTACGTACGGGAGCTTTTCATGGCCTTTCCTTTTCTGATACCTTCAATGTTAGATAATTGTATGTTGTGAGTTTCAGATGATCTCTGCATTCTTTCCCCTGAACAGGAATCTCCACCAAATCTTTTCCGCCTGAAGATATGTCGGAGAATTTAAGTCCAACAACCTCCCTTGGGCTGAATAACGACAATAGAGGGCGATGTGGTCAGTACAATATTGACCCGTATAAGGCTTAAGAGCTAAACAGACGTAAATAAACAATGGACGAACTACATAATTGCCTTCAACTGACTGAGAGGACCAAGAAAAATTGGTAAAAAATAGTTCCACTCAGGATACCTCCGCATTGCAGTTTCACTTACACACAAACCCTGAACTCTCTTGTTTTGCTCTCCTCCCCCTTAGTTATACGAATGATCCAATGGTAACTAACTGAAGAATAATGTGTAAAAAGTGAATAAAACGAATTTATTGTTACTCAGTGGGACTTGGTTAATTCAAATTCTTCGTTAGTTCGAAGATTTGTGTCGGTCCCTTGAACTTCGTATCAAATGAATGGAAAGAAATCGTGAATAATTCGAAGTTAACCTTCCTTAATTTGTTGATTTTACGCACGGATACCAAACTATAAGTTAGTGCAAAAGTTCCTGCACTATTCACTGCTGAAATAGAGAGAGAGTGACAATTCACCCCTTTTAGCCTTATTGTATAGAGGTCATCGCACTGTTGTTACTGTTGTCCCCGGGTAAACCCGACCATTGCCTAGTACGTGAGTCATTCCTGAAAATCTTACTTATACTCGATTTAGAAAACTTATTCACTTCATGAGCATGGTGCCTGCAGGCAGCAAACACTTTTGGAGGTGGAGGCAAAGATCCCGGAAGATCTAGTTTTCTCATTAGGTCAGATTGATTGATGTTTGAATAGAAATTTGACAATAACTGCGCAATCTCATCTTATAAATCTAACCTATATTTAAATGCTATTTTTTGAAGAAAGGTGAATAAACCCACTTGAGGTCGATGCTAGCATCAAGTTACTCTTCTACCTACCTGTTTGACTCCGAGAATCTCAGATTCAAAAAAGTCACTGTAAGCGGTCGGTAGCTGTTGATGCCAAAATTCTACTGCAAGGGTCCTGTTTCATTATTCTATACACTTAGATGAATTTAGAATTGCCACCTATCTATATATTTGTATATATGGGAATTCATACGACGCACTAACTGGTTGGCACCTGATCAAAATTCAAACTCCGTATTTGGAAGAAGATTCACCTTAGCAAGCGCTGAGTTTAAGTATTTGTTGATATTTCTGATGATGATGATTGAGTCTTCAGTCTTTTGACTGGTTTGATGCCGCTCTCCATGCCTCCCTGTCCTGAGCTAATCGCTTCATCTCTACATAGCTACCACACCCTACATCTGAGGCAATCTAACATATTCTAACCTTGGTCTACCCCTACAGTTCTTGTCCTCGACCCTTCCTTCCATAACTAAGCTTGCTATTCCTCGGTGTCTTAGTATGTGTCCTACTAACCTATCTCTTCTCTTCATTAGCAGTCACCAGAAACATCTCTCCTCTCCCACTCATCTTAATACCTCTTCGTTTGTAACCCTATCTACCCATCTGATCTTCATCATTCTCCTGTAACACCACATTTCAAATGCTTCAATTCTCCTCTTTTCTGCTGCACCAATAAGTTTCACTTCCATATAGCGCCACGCTCCAGACAAAGGCTTTCAAAAATGACTTCCTAATACCTAAATCTATATTCGATGTCAACAGATTCCTTTTTTGTAGAAATGCTTTCCTTGCCTGAGCCAACCTACTTTTTATATCCTCTTTGCTTCGTCCATCACTGGTTATTCTGCTTCCTAAGTAACAGAAGTCTCCTACTTCCTTCAGCTTTTCACCTGCCAATTTGATCTCCATAGAGGTTTCTGATTTATTACGGCTGCATTCCAGTATTTTTGTTTTACATTTATTAATTTTCATTATGAATTCTTTCCGTAAGACGGTGTCCATACCAGTCAAAAATTCATTCAAATCCTCAGGCTTGTCGGCCAAGATGACGATGTCATCAGCAAATCTCAGAGTTGAAATTATTTCTCCTTGAATCTTCACTCCCACTTTAAATTTTTCTCGAATTTCCTTCATTGCTTGTTCAATGTAAAGATTGAAAAGTATGGGTGATAAGTTGCAGCCTTGCCTTACACCTTTCTGAATACCAGCTTCTCTCTCATGTCCTTCAGCTCGAATGACTGCCGTCTGGTTTCTGTATAGATTGTAGATCACCCTCCTATCCCTATACTTTAATCCAGTCATTTTCAAAATGTCAAACAATTTAGTCCAATCAACGTTATCAAAAGCCTTTTCTAAGTCTACAAATGCCATGAACGTTCTCTTATCTTTCCTTATTCTACCTTCCAAAATCAGCCTAAGACTTAGTACAGCTTCCCTTGTTCCTACATTTCTCCTGAAACCAAACTGGTCTTCACCCAACTCCGTTTCTATCTGGCTTTCAGTCCTCTTGTAAATTATTCTAGACAGGATCTTTGAAGCATGAATAACCAAGCTGATTGTACGGTAATCTTCACATCTGTCAGCTCCCACTTTCTTTGGTATAGGGATGATTACATTCTTCTTGAAATCAGGGGGTACCTCACCTGTCTCACAAATCCTACACACCAAGTAAAATAACCTGATCAGACCTTCATCTCCTATGCAGTGTAGCAACTCAATCGGTATATCATCTATGCCTGGTGATTTGTTCCTGCGTAAGTCCTCTAATGCTCTGTCAAATTCTGATCTCAATATTAAATCTCCTTTTGCATCCTCATCAATTTTCTCCTCCCTTTCCATTACACGATTTTCAATCTCATTTCCCTTATACAAGCACTCTATGTAAGCTTTCCATCTCTCAACCTTTTCTTCCCTATCAGTTAGAGGCTTTCCATTTGTGTCCTTAATATTACAGCACTTAGTCTTCTTTTCCCCAAAGGTATTCTTAATCCTTCGATAAGCTGTATCTACTTTTCCTAATTTCAGACAATTTTCTATGCCTGCACATTTTTTCTTTCAACCATTCTTCTTTCGCTTCCTTGCACTTCTTGTTAACCTCATTTCTCAGACGTCTGTATTCTGCTTTCCCCTTTTCATCTCTTAGATTCTTGTGTTTCCGCCTTTCATCCATCAATTCTAGTAAATCCTGAGTGATCCACGGTTTTCTACCTATTCTTTCTTTCCTACCAATGTTTTCTTCTGCGGATTTTATTATTTCATTCTTCAAAAGTGCCCATTCGTCTGCAATTGAAGTTTGTTTAGGGGTTTTCGTTAGTCCTTCCTTTATAATCTTCTTGAATCTTTTGTTTACATCCTTTACTTTCAGTCTGTCTATTGCCCACCTTTTTGGCTTTTGACTTTTCTTCAGTTTCTTCAACTTTAATCGGCATTTCATTACAACCAGATTGTGGTCAGAGTTTATGTCAGCACCGGGATATGTTTTGCAATCCAAAATCTGGTTTCGAAACCTCTGCTTGACCATAATGAAGTCGATTTGGTAACGCCCTGTATCTCCTGGTCTCACCCATGTGTATATTCTTCTATTGTGGTTATTGAATAAGGTGTTAGCTATGACCAACTCATGCTCGGTGCAGAATTCCATCAGCCTGCTTCCTCGATCATTCCTTTCACCTAATCCGAAATCTCCTACTATCTTCCCTTCTCTCCCTTTTCCTACCACAGCGTTCCAGTCTCCCATTACTATAACATTTTCATCACCCTTGATATACCTCAGAATTTCATCTATTTCTTCGTAGACCATTTCAACATCCTCATCATCAGCTTGACTGGTAGGCATATAGACTTGTACCACTGTGGTGCACGTAGGTTTAGTATTGATTTTTGCTACAATAATCCGTTCACTATATTGCTCATAATATTCCACCCGTTGTCCAAGTTTCCTACTCAATATGAGACCAACCCCTGCTTGGCCATTGTTTGATTTACTGCTAATGACCCTATAGTCTCCTGACCAAAAGTCCTGTTCTTCCTGCCAGCGCATTTCACTAATCCCAACCAAATCCAACCTCAATCTATCCATTTCTCTTTCTAAGTTTTCTAACCTTCCACTTCCTAGCAGACTTCGAACATTCCACGCTCCGATCCGTAGAATGTCAGATTTCCTCTTTGTCACTTCTGTGATGTTAACCCCCTCTCGAGTAGTCCCCACCCGGAGATCCGAACGGGGGACTAGTTTACCTCCGGATTGAAATTTTACAAGGGAGGAGGCCATCACATGTAATTATGCATAGAGAGGTGAATATCCTCGGGAATAGCATTACGGCTGTAGTTTCCTGTTGCTTTCAGCCGTGCAGCAGAACGCAGTGTAGCCATTAGTTGGCTTATATTATCAATATCTTAACCGTCTATAAGACTAGTAAAGAATTGATTTATTTTGAAAGGCTGCTACTCCCTTTCAGAATAAGTAAAGAGCAATTCTACTAACAAAAATACTAACCTTCTACCGTACTAACAATTAAATACCAAAACTCTACTAACAAAAAACTTAAGTTCCACCAACAACAAATACTACCACTAAAACAGTCTGTCAACAGGCACACTCACATGCACCCTCACACATCACAGTCTACTGAAACAATGAACTATAACTAATAAACAAGGCAACTGTCAACAGACACACTCACATACCACAGTCTAATAGAACAATGGCATATATCTAATAAACAAACTAACTACATACTTACAACTAAAACTAACTACTGTACATACTTACTGTACTGTAATTTAAATTGACAATATTTACAAAATGCAATTTTGATAGAAGAAATCTATGTCCACAGATAAAACATCAGTTCCCAGTTGAATTGTATTACTATATATATGATGATGATGATAATTGTTGTTTTAAGGGGCCTAACATCTAGGTTATCGGCCCCTGATGGTTTGGGTGATCGTGATATTTCTAAATTATTTGTCTATATTTTGAATTTTTAATATAAAGCCCAATATTTATTTACACTCATTATTTTTTTAAAGAAACTTATTTTTCTAACTACATTTTGAAAAATTATTGTAAAGCCCAATATTAAATCTTATTTTATTTATAATACATTGTAAGTATGTCCATTTTATTACTTTATTTCATTTTTATTACAATTTTTATCATAAGCATTTCATTTTAAACAAATTTAGATTTAAGTACCGGTACATCTATATCATTTTAATCCTTAATTGATTTCATTTAATTTGAGCTGAAGAAGACAGGTCGAAACATGTACGATATATAATATATATTATATTATATATAATCCAAAATTGACTCATCAACGCAGGGCTCAAACCACTAGACCTAGAAATCTGACATTTTGCATGTTGGTTGATCCGAGTATGTAAAGGCTCACTAAAAACGGTTTTTGAAAATTCAATGTGTAAGTGACTTTTTTCGGCCCTTTGGCACTGAGCAAGGACAGTAGGTACAAAGATCGGATTTAGCTCATTTTAAGCCGCCAGATACGAGAAACAATACTCGGAGGTCCTGTAGGGACCCCGAAACACACTTCTGAAGTTCCTAAAATGAACGGTTTCGGAGATATTCCCAAATAACTGTGTTCCCTCTGAGAAACAGATCAACGTTACTATGGCAACCGCTGCAATTTCGCAGACCGGGGATAGTTTTCTGGCAATATCTCGAAAACCGTTCATTTTGGGGTCTTAATACGCGGGATTCGGTTCCAGAAGTGGAAACCACGAACATTGCTCCTCGCATTGATACGCGTAAAATGAGATATACTTTATTTATAGAGGTGGTTTTTGGGGTCGGATACGAGCGAGATTTTGAGTCTCATTTTATACTCTTTGAGCTGGTTATTGTAAGCGAGCTTTCGGATCTTTACGCTATTTTACAATGTTAAGATGCTTTCTATTTTGCACGGTAGGCTTTCATTTTATTTATAAATTTGTTTTTTGTTAACTGAATATTTCTGTTTGCCAATATTGATCCGCTCTTTTCGTTCTTTACCATGATCAGCAACACATATTCACAGACGAATGTGTCGTATTCTACCGGCTGTCGCATTAATTATTTTTTTCTTAATTACTCTTACTAAGGAATTGGGCAAACGTATTTCATTAAAGTTGGTATTTTGTCTTTCACGGGCATTAAAACCCCGCACAAGGCACGGCTTAACCCTGGAAAAGTTGCTGAGTTGGACTAATGGTGCAGCAGAAAAGAGGATAATTGAAGCTTTTGAAATGTGGTGATAGAGGAGAATGATGATCAGATGGGTAGATAGGGTAACAAATGAAGAGGTATTAAGACGAGTGGGAGAGGACAGATGTTTCTGGCGACTGCTAATGAAGAAGAGAGATAGGAGGGTAGGACACATATTAAGACACCCAGGATTAGCAAGCTTAGTTATGGATGGGAGGGTCGAGGACAAGAACTGTAGGGGTAAACCAGGGTTAAACAGATTGCCTCGGATGTAGGGTGCGGTAGCTATGTAGAGATGAAACGATTAGCTCAGGAGAGGGAGAATGGAAGGCTGCATCAAACCAGTTAAAAAACTGAAGACTCGACAACAATCAGGAATTTTAATTACTTAGAGAGGCATCTGAGGCAAAAGGGTTGTTGGAGAATTTCAATCCCTTGGATGTAACACTGGAAGAGACTGCATAATGTACATCAGTGGCCAAGGTGAGATATATTTTACTGTAGGTCTATTAATTGCGATATGTTGATGTTCAAATCATCAATAAGTGTGGCAAAATTACACCCAAAATAGCTTATGGAAGAATACTTTTAATTCCCCATATTCCGATAGATTTGCCATTCCAGTGTGCAAGAGTGCAGTTCCCTCTTCAAACAATATTCGCAATTTCTTTAACAAAGCGCAATGACACGCACTTAACAGTAGCACGTGTACATTTAGACAAAACCATTTCTTCCCATGGGCAACTGTATGTGGCGTGCTCGCGAGCATCCGGACAACAAAATCGTTATGTCTCAGCAGAAGATGGCAAAACCAAAAACGTAATTTTAAAATGTGTTAACATAATGTAACATCGAACCCTGCAGACTTTCACAACTCTATAAAATTCCCACTTTGCTGCTCATATCAATATCCTGTATGTATCAGAATTTTCAGAATTAGAATGGACCCACCTGTAGCCGCGATTGCTGTAATAGAATAGACCAATTATCAGCAATAACGCATCGTCCCCATTGTCTTGATCGCGGGCGAAGCCGCGGGTACCTGCTAGTATATATATATATATATTTGTCTTGAGTATTGATGGCGTATAATTTAAACTTTTAATTCATCTATCAACACGGATATTTAAAACATTTGTGCTATCAGTGGCAAATGTATTTGCATTCTATTAAGATTTGATATACAGAGAAAACTGAATTTTTGAAACCACAGGAATCTTTCAAACCTGCAACGCTTTCAGACTTTATCTTTGTGATAAAGTGTTTTTTTTATTTTTATTATTGTGATGTCTAGTCTATAGTTGGCAGTATAATATGTCGAAAGTGTTTCAGCAACACAAGGTATTCATCTAAGAGGGTGTGGCATTTTGAAGGGATGTGTTTGCGTCATTGTTGAAATGCCTCATCAGGATATTTAAAAGAATTATATCACCATATGCCCTGAAGAATGTTGTAACTTTATGGGCTGAAAATTCAATTTCGATTGGGGGACATTTTGGGTTAGAAAATCGGTAGGGTCTCCCATTAAATTCTTAGTAGTTCGTACACGTATACATTGTTATGGCAATTCAATCAGAATAGGCCAGTGCCTAAACATTCCATGTCTAGGGTAGTAATCAGTGTAGATAAGAATTACTTCTGTGCGTTTTATGCAAATGCAAATTGCGGTGGCGTATCTTTGTAAGAACTGTCTTTGGTTGAACCAGGAGGTATAGTTGCAAGTTTTGTGGTGTACGGTACGGTCACAACTTTTTTTTAGTAGGTGAACGTCTGTATTACGTGAGCCCATAAGAGTTTCTACTCGTACAGATAGATGTCTTGTCATGTAATTTTATGCCCTAGACTAAGATGTCTTGCATCTATAGGCAAAGCCCTGCGCGGATGCGGATATCCGCAATTTTTTTTTGCCATGCGGATATAGTTTGCATGACTGTGCGGATAGCGGATAAGCTGCGGATAATGTTGGGAGAAAATTTGCGGATAGTTTTTTAGAATACAATCCGAACTTGTTTAATATCATTATAAGGACTTGGATGTTTATAACATATCGTATTTTTTCCGTTTTTTTTATTTATTTTTTTATTTTTTTCAAATAAGATGACTAGCAGAACTACCCATTCTTCGAACGGTCGTCGGTATTAATAACCAAACGTAATCAATTGAGCTACTGTTGCAATGGTTAGGGGCTTGGAACCTGTTTGTCGACAAAGATAAATGATTAGTTGAAATATGCTCTGAAACTAATTTACCTAACGTGTACTTCCTGACGTGAAAATAAAATTGAAAACCTCGTAGACGAAATGCAATTCACGTCACATAAAAACTGACCCACACTGTTGTGTCAAGTGCACATCCAGAGGAAGACCTCTTTAATAAATTATAAAGGCTTTTGGTGCATGAAAATTCAGGTTTTTTAGCCTCCAATGGCCCAAATTCCTAAAAGCAAAAAAATAAAATAAAAAATAAACTATTTCAATTCAGGAATTTTTGAAAATAATGTTGCTGTTTGAAGATATAATAGACCTTCTGTACGACACATCGCACGTTTAAGTCTTGTGAAAAAATCCAGGGTACCTCTTGACCCCCTTAAGCGCATTGATGAATTTTACAGTTTTTGTTGGTTCCGTGATAATCTTATAGCCATTTGCAAACTTTCACAGAAATTTAATAAATGGAATGGCATTACTTCTTGCAGAAATAGATGGAAAGTTGGATGTACCTTTTTGAGACACTGTTGTCATGGTTACTGGCTTGCATTCCTACATTAATTTATTAAATGAAATTAGTTTTCTGGGAATATCTCAGAAACTCTTGGTTTTAGAGCATTAAAATGTAGTTTCCGGGGACCCTTTACGACTGTTTAGGGGCCCCGAGGTTTTTTTTCTGACACCAAGGGGCTGAAAATGAGCTTTGTCTCGTCGTTGTAGGCCGTAGTATCATCATCATCATCCTCTTGCACAGTTTCCAGCCGTTGGCCGGGTCTGTTTGGAACACAGGCCACTCCAACGTCTTCTGTCTTCCCACCATCTCTCAGCTTCCACCACTGTCCAGTCTTCTCCTCTCTTCTTCACGCTTTCTTCCATCCCTTTCAGCCATCTGTCTCTCGGTCTTCCTCTCGAACTCTTTCCTTCCCACTTCGTCTCGTGTATCCTCCTGGGTATCCTCTTATCCTCCATTCGTTTTACATGTCCATGCCATCTAAGTCTAGATTTCTCTATACTATCCCGTAATGGTTCCTCCTTTATTAATTCTCTGGTCCTCTCATTTCTTATTCTGTCCATCATTGTAACTCCAATACTGCTTCTCAAGAAGCTCATCTCACTGGCCTGTATTTTGCTCTTCTCCCTTCCTTTCATAGCCCAGGTCTCCGAGGCATACGTCAGGATAGGGTGATAGTACGTCCGATATATGATCTTTTTTCTGTTCTGAGGGACATCCTTGCTCCATAACATGCTTCTCACACTCCTCCGGAATGCTTCTGCCTGTCTCCCCCGCTCATTTTTTCTCTATAGTTTCTTCCATTAACTTGTATCAGGCTTCCCAGATACTTGAAACTCTCCACTTTCTTCAGCTGTTCCCCACCAATTGTTATTCCCGTTGTGGTTCTTTCCTTCTTCCTTGTTGTGATCACCATCTCACTCTTATTTATGCTAAATGTCATCCCATATCCTTGTATTATTCCTTCCTACACGTCCAACTGTTCCTGTACCTCCTCCTCCTTGTTCCCCCAAATCATCAAATCATCCGCTAACACCATTGCTTTCATCTTTCCTTCCCCAATTACTTGTGCCACTCGGGTCATTATGTCATCCATCACCACAATGAAAAGTAATGGTGCCAGTGCACTTCCTTGTTTCAGGCTGTTTCTCTGTTCCACCCAGTCCGATCTCTCTCCTCCCACTTTCACTCAGCTCACGCTTCCCTTGTACATCTCCTTTATCCTCCTTATAGTCCATTTTTCTCCTCCTCTATCCTCCAGGGACTTCCATACTTTGTTTCTGCATACACTGTCATATGCTTTCTCAATGTCCAGGAAGGCCATCAGTAGATCTGTTCCATACTCACAGTGCTGTTCTTGTAACTGCCTTACAGCAAAAATCAAATCCACTGTGGACCTTCCTGCTCTGAAGCCCTGTTGTTCTTCCCTCATCCCTCCTTCTATCCTTGTCCTAATTCTCCTTTCCAAAACTTGCTCAAACATCTTTGCACAATGACTCATCAGTTTTATTCCCCGATAGTTTCTACATTCTGTTCTACTACCTTTCTTGAAGATCGGGACAATTATTCCCTTTTTCCAGTCCTCTGGGGTCTTCCTTTCCGTAGTGTAATAATAATAATTATAATAATAATAATAATAATATAACAATATAGGGATAGGGATATAATTGACCTTCCGTAGCACACCATCACGTGTAAATCGCGTGAAAAAATTCTAGAGTACCCCTTGACCCCCTTAAGCGCATTATATGTATTGATGAATTTTACAGCTTAGTTTGGTTCCGTTATAACCTTCTAGCCGTTTGCAAACTATCTCAGTAATGTAATAAATGGAATTGTATTGCGTCTTATATTACAGCAATAGATGGACCTGTGAATTTCTGTTGCCATGGTTACCGGCTAGCTTCCTTTCATTATTGTATTAAATGAAATTAATTTTCTGGGAATATCTAAAAAACTATTGGTTTTAGGGCCTTAAAATGTGGTTTTCGGGGGCCCTGAGTTTCGTTTCTCACATTGAGGGGCTGAAAATGAGCTTTGTCTCGCCCTTCTACGCCTATTTCAGCATGTATTTTAAGGGGGTAGGCCCCCTTTTATGAGAGGTACAGAGAAGAGTTACATCAATGATTGGTGTCGTTCCTCTGAAGGATATCCTGACCAAATTTTACGTTGATCCACTCAGCCGTTCTCGAGTTATAAGGACACAAAAAATTGTCCGCAGACAGACAAACAAACAAACAAACAAACAGACAGACAAAAATTTCATTTTCGTGCGCATCCGTCATAAAACAGTCTAAAACGCGTAAATAAAGCAAATTTCCGTAGAAATTCAGAAAAAACAGACAAACTTTCATTCTTATATATAGAGAGAGCTAATCTCATTCAAATCATATCATTTAGCATAATTTACACTCCGAACAGAAAAGGGTTGCAATTCTGGCTGTATAACATTAATTTTAAACATAGCACATGGCCTAGAATGCGTTAGGGAACGACATTTTCCTCAAATTAAATATGTTGCTTTAATATTTTAAATTAGATAAAGTATAAATTACTATTGTATATATTCGGATAACAAACATGGGAATGCGGACAACAGTCATGCGGATGCGGGGCGGATGCGGATAACGTTTTGTTTATCCGCGCAGGGCTCGCTCTATAGGCTTCGAAAGTGAATGTGCAGGAGTCAGTGTCCCCAACCTTCGACGGAAAGGTCCCGTGGAGCACATACCTACGTCAGTTCGAGGCGGCCTGTTCCATAAACAACTGGAACAACACAGAAAAGGCTACAGCTCTCATTGTAGCGCCCAGAGGGGACGCCCTTAACTTCCTTCAGGCCATCCCGACTGGATCCCAGGACTACGCTTCACTAATCGCCGATATGGAGATAGCCATCTTCAGCAGGCCTACCAGATGCAGCTCCGGACCCGGGTACAAAAGAACGCGGAAACCCTGCAGGAGTTCGATACGGACATCGCACGCCTCGTAAGGCTCTCATATCCAACAGCGCCGGGCGACTTTCTAGAACAGATTGCGACACAGACCTTCATTGACGGACTACAGGACACGGATACTCAACTGGCACTGCGACTTGCGCGCAATAAGACTCTTGCAGATGCGCTGAGCCACGCACTTGAGTTCGAGACGGCAAAGCAGCTATCTAGAATGCACGCGCGGGTGCTTCAAGTGGACGTCGACGAACCAGCCAAAGCCGACGAGACCAAGCCCCTGGCCGATGAACTGATGTAGGCGCTAGGCCGGTTCTTCAAGAGTCGCAGTACCACCTACAACGACTTAGCCGAAGGCCATTCGGAGAGGCGGCCCGGAAGAGGACTACGGACCTGCTGGACCTGCCGTAAGAGCAAGGACTGCGGTGATCGCTGCCGCCAAGGGTTTCCGTCGGGAAAGTCAGTCATAGGGAAACCGCGCGGCCTAGGAAAACTAGTATCAGCCAGCCTTGGGGGACAAAGGTCGGCTTGTGACAGTCGTCAAGCCCCGGCAGTCCAAGTTCATGTGACGAAGTTACGGAGGGACAATAGCACACTGATTGTCGACGGAGTCGTCAACGGAGTGAGCTGGCCCATGCTGATCGACACGGGAGCAACGAGGACCATCGTCAATCCCACCGTGACACCGAAGTGGAGAGTGCATCCCGCACAAAGGAACCTCCAACTAATAACCGCGACTGGAGAGACTGCACCGGTACATGGCGAAGCATCACTGGAGTTCGTCATTGGTCGACGGGCGGTGAAGCATCCAGTGCTCGTGGCTGATGCATCAAACGAAGTGATAATCGGACTGGACTTCCTGGACCAGAACAACATCTTGTACCTGAGTACCAACACTCTCCACTACGGAAGTGAAGAACTTGCTTTGCAACCAGCACACGAGGCCATCACCGCACGACGAGTAAGGCTGAGAGAGGACGTCATCGTTCCCGCCAGGACGGAGGTCAGCGCTGCCGTAATTGTCGACAGAACTGCTGAGGGAGTGGCGGCTGTCATCGAGCCAAAATATGAGGACATCCAGACAAAAGGACTGCTAATTGCCAAGACCCTCGTCAACACGACGCACAGTGGTCCTTTTAGCCTATCTGGCCGCGCAAAATTCCTTTGCATATGGAAAAGGTCTGTAAACCATAAAATAACTGTTCAAAAGTATGTTAAACTTTTTCCTTATTCTTATTTATAAGAATTAAGGTTAAACTTGTCTTAATAATAACAATATTAATAATGTTCAACTGGATGAAGGCTTTCCTTAGTGCGGCTGAGCGTAGGTGATTTTGTGACTACAGGTTTTTGAAAAATACTCCAGATTTAAAAAAAATCAGCAACAATTTGTTTGCTATGTTGGACTCCTAGCTTCATACAATCCATAGATATTTTAATTGAACTATTACAGATATTATGCCACAAAAGGCTAATTTTCATTTGAGAATGCACTACATTACAAAATAGTATTTTAAGTGTAGGTACAGTAATAACAATTGAACTCTCTTAGTAACCATAATAAAATACTGTGCATGAATACACAAAACATATTTAATCTCCATTGTCCTCACAATCTCTATATCTCTGGTCAACACAGTAATACATTAATTTGTCACTGAAATGCGATTTCATGAGTCAGGCGGAACACATGCCGTTCCTTCCATCTGGTTCTTATCACAGCTAAACGTGTGGTGCAACGAAGCACTTAAGAAGGGGAGGCATTAATTAACACAATATATGATCTTTCACGGGTGTATAGAATTAAACTGAAGTACCACACATCCCACTTGCATGGCGCCAAACATCGAAAAGATCTTTCCGCGAAATTCCTCCCGACAGCACTAAAAGGAGAAAAAAAAGCCAAAGTTGCAAAAAGTTGCAAGCAGTTTTTACACAGACAACACAATAGGGTATAGGCTATAGTCTAATAAAAAGAATTTCAACAATCGTTGACAATTGCGAATTTCCGGGTCTAAAAACCCATAGAAGAAGGATAAAATATATTTTAAAAGTCACTATTTTCAAACGTTTATCACATAAACACAGCAATTTGTATACGATTTTGAAAATTGAATACAGAAAGAGCATAGCTTGGTCTGTCATATCCAGTGGCAAACGACGATGATAGCTCAACAAACACGTCCTTACAAGCACAAGATTAAAACACAAATAATCAGCTCCGCTTCCAGCTGAGTATGCGATAAGAAACATCCAACTTCAGCGGTCTCTAACTCTCCAGGGGGTGAACAAATATGACATAGGCACAGTTCTGAGGTCATCGGATATTACTGATAAGAAAAACGTCATAAATCATGAAAATACATAATATTTATTTTTTACATTTTGAACGCCCAGATAGTGCAAAAGGACCACTGTGCGACGCCTCGGCCGTACGTCTGCCTGTCCAACCTGAATGACTACGACATTACGGTTCACCGGGACACCACCCTAGGAGTCTGCGAGCCCGTTACCTGGATTGCCCGCATCACAGACACGACGGACGGACACCTGCAGACGGACAACCGAAGAAGACGCGCCCTGCCAGAAGAACTACAGAAGCTGTGCCAAGGATCCCAGGGCCATCTGGAAGAGGAGCAATCACGCCAACTTCAGGACCTGCTACGCGAATTCCAGGACGTTTCTCCATGGGGAGCAATGACTTCGGCAGGACAAGCCTGGTCCAGCACAGAATTGACGTTGGGGACAGTGCACCGATTAGGGCCCCCTTCCGACGTGTCCCGCTCGCCAAGCAAGCTGAAGTCGACCGGATGGTGGAAGAAATGAAGGAGCAGAGGGTGATCGAGCCATCACATAGTCCTTGGAGCTCTCCGGTCGTGCTAGTGAAGAAGAAGAAGGAAGGTTCCACCAGATTCTGCGTGGATTACAGGCGGGTGAAAGACGTCACGAAGAAGGACAGCTACCCTTTACCCCGGATCGACGACACCCGGGACACCATATCAGGATCAAGATGGTTCTCCACCTTAGATTGGAAGAGTGGCTACTGGCAGGTGGAGGTCCACCCTAAGGACCGCTAGAAAACGGCTTTCTCTGTGGGCAGTGGGCTCTGGCAGTTCACCGTCATGCCATTCGGTCTGTGCAACGCCCTTGCGACCTTCGAAAGGCTAATGGAGTCCATTCTGAGGGGTCTACACTGGAAGACTTGCCTGGTCTACCTAGGAAGACTTGCCTGGTCTACCTAGACGACGTTATCGTTCTGGCGAGGAGCTTCTAGGAGCACTACAGCAACCTGAGGGAGATCTTGAAGAAGCTACGGGCTGCTCAGCTGAAGTTGAGCCCCAAGAAGTGACAGCTCTTTCAGAAGCAAGTCCAGTACCTTGGGCATATCGTCTCCAAGGAAGGGGTGCGCACTGACCCAGAAAAGACCGCAGCTGTGAGGGAGTGGCCAGTTCCGAAGGACAAGTCCCAACTACGAAGCTTCCTGGGGCTCTGCACATATTACCGTCGCTTCGTGAGGGGATTCGCCGACATAGCCAAACCACTGCATCGGCAGACCGAGAAGGACCAACTCTTCACGTGGACAGCAGAATGCCACAAAGCCTTCGAACAACTCAAGCAGGCTCTGTGCACCGCACCTATTCTGGCCTACCCCAGACCTGGAAAAAGGTTCGTCGTCTATACCGATGCCAGCGACTTTGGTATAGGGGGAGTCCTGTCGCAAATAGTGGACGGCGAGGAGAGAGTAGTGGCATCTATCAGCAAGGCCTTGTCAAAGCCAGAGAGGAACTACTGCGTCACCAGGAAGGAACTGCTCGCCATCGTGAAGACCATTGAACACTTCCACAAGTACCTGTACGGGCAAGAATTTCTCATCAGGACAGACCATGCATCCCTGCGGTGGCTCCTGAACTTCAAGCAGCCCGAGGGTCAACTCGTGTGGTGGTTAGAGAGGCTTCAACAGTACAACTTCGAGATTCAGCACAGGAAAGGCCAACTGCATTCTAACGCTGGCGCCCTGTCACGAAGACCGTGCCCCGAAGACTGCACCTTCTGTGCCAGAAGGGAGGAGAACACCGGGATACAGTGCCGAAGGACTACCGTGGAACTTCAAGGGAGCTGGAGCCGCGAATCTTTCACGCGGGCACAGGCGGAAGATGATGACCTGGGACTGATAGCCGAATGGAAGAGGGCCTGTTTCCCCAGACCCGAGTGGAACATTGTGAACGACTGCAGTCCAAAGTTCAAGTCCTACTGGGCGCAGTGGGTCTCGCTGATTGTAAGGGATGGCCTCATCTGCCGTACCTGGGAGAGCACCGACGGGAAGACATCTCGGGAACAAGTCGTCGTTCCAAAGGCTATGACGGAGGAAGTCCTGAAGGAAGTCCATGGAGGATCATCTAGTGGACACCTAGGGATAAAGTAGACCCTGGAGAAGCTGAGAGAGCGGTTCTACTGTATCGGATGCCGAGCAGACGTGGAGAACCACTGCGCGAGGTGTCACGATTGCGCAGCCAGCAAGGGCCCAGGACGAAGACGACGGGGCCCACTGAAGACCTACAACGTGGGCGGCCCCATGGAGAGAGTGGCCATCGATGTTGCTGGGCCATTCCCGTTGAGCGAGGCAGGGAACCGTTACATATTGGTCGTCAGCGATTACTTCACCAAATGGCCAGAGGCGTATCCACTCCCTAACCAAGAAGCCGCGACGATCGCAGAGACCCTGGTGAAGGAATTCGTCAGCCGGTATGGAGTACCCTTGGAGCTGCACTCCGACCAAGGTAGGAACTTCGAGTCGCAGGTGTTCCAGAACCTATGCCAGCTGCTGGGAATCTGGAAGACAAGGACGACGCCGCTGCACCCCCAGCCCGACGGAATGGTAGAGCGATTCAATCGCATCTTCGAGAACCATTTCCGGATAGTCGTCAACGAGCACCAGAGGGATTGGGTCAAGCACCTTCCACTATTTCTCCTGGCCTACCGCGCCGCCGCGCATGAAGCTAACGGGTGCACACCAGCCCGGGCCATGTTTGGGAGGGAACTCCGTCTAGTTCTCGACACCAGGCCAGCCTTACACGTCGCTGTTGTGGGGTCAATGGAACACCTTCTGCAGGGACACGGGATCGTTAGCCAGCTGCACGCAGGCGATTACCAACTGTTTGTAGTGTAACAAGGGGTGCCACAGCTGCTCGAATTTGCGCTGCTGTTGCATGGGGTTCCATCCGGGTCATCCGAATGATGCGGCGATCCTCTCTCACAGTGGTCTGTCGCGCTGGGCCTGTGCCAGGTCTACGAGTGTGGGTACCTTCATTTGACCACTGCTGCCATACACGTTGTACCGTAGATGCCTGTCGGCCAACACGTGCAGCGACAGTCCTTAGCGATAATCCAGCCTCACACAGCCCAATTATCCGAGCCCTCGCAAACGGCGACAGTTGTTGATAGCGTGCTTTTCTCTGTCGTCGAGGCATGTTTGACGGGGAACACTTCACTGTACAGACTGCAAGTCAACTACGCTACACCAGAGTCCGTATACTGGAGTTGATTCCTCCGCGTCCAATCACGTGGGGAGACCTGTAGCAACAATCCAATGGGTCTGAAACTTTGATCGTTTACATACCTACATGGCATCGTTCCATATCTTGAAAATCAACACAAACAACCAGTGCCTTCACGGAGTTGCAATTTCCATTTCCTTCAGTGTATTTTAAGCTAAGGCTCAATTTTTAGTTAGAATTAGAAGCGCACACTCACATTCTACATCTGCCCGAGAACATGGGGTTGGTGGTTAGCGACTTCGGTGGTGTAGTTGGTAGCATAGCCTCTGTGCCCAAGATCGCGGGTTCAAATCCGGTCGAAATCGTCGCATATTTTAAGAGCGTTAAAATCCCTCAGAATGCCTTCCTTCGGAGGGGAAGTAAAGCCGGCGGGTCCATGTCATAGATTGTAAAAGAACCTTCCACTAACTACAATTAATTGTGTGAAGCTAAATTTGTAGGTGCCGGTTGTGGTGGCATCTAGTAGCAAAGTTCGCAGCTAGGTGTCGTTTACGGTATCATTTGCTACAAAAGTAGGAACTACTTGAAATTGATCGTCTGCAGTCCTTACCTGAATTACAGATAACACACACTAATACAGCCATCACAATTAACACCGGTTATCAGACAGATTCTACACACACACAAAGTACACCGGGGCTACATGACCGCGTTGTCGCAGCCCCTAAACTGAGGAACCAACCAACCGTTGGTAGCCATGCTATCGTAAGCTCCAAAATGAATTAAATATACCACGTATAATTTGGCCTGGACTGGGTACTCGTCTGGATACTAATTGAATAAGTTTGCGAAACCTGTGACTGTACAATAGCGAATTACATTTTACTTATATACGACATGGATATTATTTATACTAACTTCACGTTGTAACGTAAGACGTAGTTACGTTCTAGTTAAGTATTGAAGGTCACTAACTAAAGGGAATATTTATTTAGAGCCATTCATGTGAAATCCTTTCGCCTCCACTATATCTTTGCTTGAGAATGAATGAATGAATGAATGGACGTAATCTCCGGACGAATTTGTCTTGAATCACAATTTGGTTTTGTTAAATCCCTCTTTTCGCTATGTAATGGCGCAGCGACGGGGGAAGAAGTTTCTCCTTGATTATTAAGCATGCTAGAAATTCAACCCCAGTCTTCTCTTCGTTTTAATATAAATGACAGTTTCAATTTGCGTACATCCTTATTATTGTTAAGAGACCCTCGTATCTGTCTTAGGTGTGTGTTTTTTTCTTTTTTCTCGTTACGGGCATCTTTGTTCATCAGCTTCGTATGCTTTGCTGTGTTTATGACAACAAGTATTTAGAGACTACTTGGTGTGCGTGTCTTAAAATGAGGCACCATACTATAATTTGACAGGAGGGAGGATTAACTAACACACACTCTCCCAATGACAGGATTAGAACCTCTAACCCAGTCCTTAAAGCTGTGTGTGGTTTAACGTACTCAGCTATGGAGGTTGGTAAACAGCAGGATTTCATGGAAATTAAATCCTTTATCTTGATTTCTTCCTTTCTTCGTTATGGTTTCTGTGCTATTAGGAATCGTAGCTTGTTTATACAGTTACTTATTGCCGTACTAGGAATGATCTGACGCAATGCGTTTCGAGAGATAGTTCTAGTTTCGATTTAATCTTAAATATTAGAGAAGAATTAGAGGGATCTTCTAAAGCGATAGAAAAAAAGGTGAATAAGGGGATGTGTCGTCCATTAACTTACGTCCAAAGACAGCGATTCTGAAACATTACAGTATTATTGTCATTATGTTTCGTGTGTCTGAAAAAAGAGAAGTGACGAACACTGATTTTAAGTGACTGTTCAGTACATTCCTGTGATAACGGACAATGAACCATGCAGAGTTAAACTTGTTGCTTCAATTTGGGGCGAGGGAGATGTTTCGTCATCGACTTCATGTAGGCCTACGTGTGTTTATCGCATATATTTTGATACCGTGATAACCTGAGTAAATAATTTTTATGAGTGGGACTGTAGGATATAGGATTGTGGTAAGTGCTTAGGAGTTCATCTTGATATTTCCCTGGAAGGAGTGCAGGGATTAAACGAGAAGTTGGCGCTGTCGGTGCGTGAATTCGAGTCTCCAATATCCGGGACTCGCTGCAGCTCCCCATTGCGGTCTTGGAGTGTGATCCAGCGCGCTTGGCTAACCTGCTGAGTAAGAAAAAGTAAAAGTATGTTCAGCGATAGAGGATAACAGACATTTTTACATATACGTAATTATTATTCTTTCAAGGTATTCTTCGATCAGTTACTATCACATTATTCATAACTGTTTCTGGAATTGGAGCAAACTAATTTGTGACTTATTTTAAATTAAATTGAAACATGTATTTTGGTTCAAAGTTTTTATTATTTTTATTATTGGAGGTAAATTGACCTGCAATTAGAAAATAATACAGCCTTACACAAAGTGTGAAAGAAATAAAAATAATTAGTTAAATATACCTGTGGAAACAACAATGTACTGTACGTCAATTCACCTGTTTTGCTGTAAGATATACATTCTTAACCTAGACCCATTCCGAGGCAAAACATAACTTCTGATGTCCGGTCGTAACAGTAATGACAGTGAACTCACGACCTTGCCTGTAATATTGGATAGAATACATGGTGACCAACTAATTCTTAACATCTAACTTCTCACGCAAGGTATCATGTTTATTCAAAACTAGAGCAGATATTTCATTGTTTTTTTGTTCCTCTCTCCTTCATACTTTCCTGGCGCTTTCAATTGTTATCTAGAGGGTAGGAAATCTTCCCTTCTCCGTCTTCCGCTGCTTCCCTCTTTGTCCGTAGGGGTTGATATGCACAGAGGGGTGAGATTGCAATGCTCTACTAAAGAGATTTCACACGGGGAAGTTTCTCTTCTTCCAGCGCAGCGCCCCTAAGGGGAGATTGAGAAGAGGTGAGTTTTGGCGCGATTTCCCATGTAGCCACATAGCCGGCCAAGCAGGCAGATGGTGTTCTGTTTCATATGAGAGGGTGGTGTGAGGATCAATATTACTGACTGGTCGAGCCACCATGTGTGCACGTTCTCAAGGGGTGGGCTTGGGAAGCCTCAGTGCCTTCTGATTATGCATTCAGCTGCTAGGACGCGGTTTTATAAAGATCCGATCGTCATAAAAATCGTGTTCTTTGTCAAAATTATTAAACCCTTTGTGATGTTCCATCCACAAATCTTCCGTTCCTCTCAACAGAAATAAGTCTTTCGGACGAAACACAAATCATCATCGACATCACTCATGGGCGAGTATGACAGTCTTTTTACTGGTGTATCTTAGCGTGTATGATCAGTCCGATCCGTGGATTATACACTCTCCTTCAATGGTGACAATCAATTGAGAAGCCCGCTAGTAACTGGCCATTCCTTCTGAAGGCTTCTTTGTTTCCTTCTTATGCTCTGTTCCGCTGCAATACGCGTAGATGTTGTTATGGTCTTTGCCAAATTATTTTGTCAAACATTCATTATAATGGGACTGATGACACTCATAATAATAAATTACGTATGCCTAAGCCTCATTCGTTCATATTAACACCAGATGATGATGATGATGATAGTTTATGTTAGAGGCTTGGGGCATCTTGGTCATCAACCTCGTATAGGCTACATGGGTGTATGTTGTTTTCAACATGTCTGAGAACCCGTGTTTCTATGATGACTTGTGTACCTGTATTGGATACAGGGATGGCGAAGGTGCCCCGGGTCTTGAAGTAGAGACTATTCCGGCATTTGCTTGGAGGAAGTGTGATGTGGTAAAACCACAAGGATGACCACTGTCAGTGCCGGGATTCGAACCTCCGATTTCCGGACTTGTTGCAGCTCCCCATCACAGTCGTGGTGAGTGATTTAACGCGTACATCTACGCCGTGGAGTCAACACCAGATGATTCTGAGAATTCCTCTAGGGAGGGGGCTCGTAACTTGTGTGACGTGGGTTGGTGACCAAGGGGTTCCAGCTAAATCTACAAGTGCTTTCGCTGTCATCTTTCAAGTTGACCTCCCTTATATTACAGCTGTTATTTTTCGAGCCCGAAGGTATTATGAAAGGGGTTTAGGGAGTTTTTTTACCGCCTTTCATGGCCTTTATCTTCCCTATACCCTCATTTCTCGAGAATGTGGAACTTCATTCTTGCTTTAAATTAGGCCTAATTGTGTTTAGGGCGGACAGGCAACCTCGATATTCTGCCCCTGAGAACAACAGTCACCATAACGAGGCTGAGAGCACTCCGTTCTAGCCCTCATACCAAATCTTAACTCTGGCAGTGCCGGGAATTGAATCCCGGACCTCTTAGGTAAGAGGCAAGCCTACTACTAGATGTTCGTCCGTTTCTTAAATGAAATGCAAATTGCCAATTAAGACAGAATGCCAATTCAGTTAAATTTTAATAAATGGAAGAGAAAAACACGTAGTTCCGTGAAGAACTATACAGGGTGAACAGAAAATGCCGCACTTCGAGGTCGGCATGTGGTTCCTCGTCGAAATTCACGACAAAAGTTTATCTTGCAAAACCTAGTCCCGCCAATAGGTTTAACAGAAATGCGTGATAAGGAACGAGGCTCTGGCAAAGCTGAAACTGCATGCAACATGGCCAAAATCAGGTCGCAGGAACTCGGCGCTCTGCCGGTGCTGTCTCATTAGCTCAGTGAGACGAGGAAATGCCATAAATGCCGGTTGTGCGGACGCGCCGATGATCGAGTCGCGTTCACGCCATTTTTTTTTCTTCAGGTAATGTATGGAATTGCATCCAATGTACACCTCTACTATCCAATACACTATGTCTTACGGTTACAGTTACCTTTATTTAAACATTCAAACGTAACATGAATTTCTTACAGACGTAAACGACCCCTTTGTTTCGTACATGGCACAAATAAAACCAATGGAACATAATAGTGGATACAGTAACATCGTCTCTATCCAATGCGGTACAAAGAAGCACAATACTGTAGGTGGCCTTCACTAGATTGCCCATTATGCTACGCACCATAATTCCATAGTGTAAGTTTGATGTCCAGTCTTATCTTCACAGAGCCGGTACGTACACTTACGAGCAACGCGTTCACTTCACAGCAGATTTTCAAAGCGACCACCTTGCATTTGCAAACACTTCGCCACTCGTTGGAGCATACTTTGCGGGACCCTATGCAACACACCTCGCACCCACCATTGCCGATGCAGCATGCACGCGTGCTATTAGGTCTTTTACATCCATGGGTGGAGTACACTTGTTCCTTTAATTGTCCCCACAAATAAAAATCTAGTGTATTAAAGTCCATGGAACGTGGAGGCCAGAACATTGGACCTCCACGACCAATCCATTTCCCAGAAAACGCTTCATTTAAACAATTACGCACAGTCATTCCAAAGTAAGCCTCCGTGGCTTAGGCGGCAGCACGCCGGCCTCTCACCGCTGGGTCCGTGGTTCAAATCCCGGTCACCCCATGTGAGATCTGTGCTGGACAAAACGGAGGCAGACAGGTTTTTCTCCGGGTACTCCGGTTTTCCCTGTCAAAATTTAATTCCAGCAACACTCTCCACTATCATTTCATTTCATCTGTCATTCATTTAATCATTGCCCCAGAGGAGTGCGTCAGGCCTCGGCAGCCGGCACAGTTCATATCCTCGCCGCTAGTTGGGGGCTTCATTCATTCCATTCCTGACCCGGTCGGAGACTGGAAGCAGGCTGTGGATTTTCATCATTTCATTCCAAAGTGTGGCGGTGCAACATCATGCTGAAACCATAGCTGTCGCCGAACACCAAGTGGAACGTTTTCTAAAGCGGCAGGAAAAGTATTGCCAAGAAACGTACGATGGGGGGGGGCATTCAACTTGTCCGGCAATAGGTAAGGGCCTAAAGGCACTCTTCCCACGATTCCAGCCCACAGGTGTATGCCAAAGCGTGCTTGAAAGCCACGTTCACGGGTGACATGTGGGTTGTGGTCAGATCAATAATGACTGTTGTGATGGTTGAAAATACCTTCCCGAGTGAAGCTACATTCGCCACTCCATATCACATTCTTGATAAAATGTTCATTATCTTCAACTTGTTGCAAAAGCCATTCACAGAACTGTACTCGTTGAATGCGGTCTTCTGGCCGCTGGTGTTGAGTTAACGTGTAATGATATGGATTCATTTCTTCGTCGTGTAACACGTCAACAACCAGTGTTTGAAATACGTGGAACTGCCTTGCAATATCATGGGTACTTCGCCGAGGTGATTGGTGAACGGTTTCAAGAATTGCGTCCTCTGTTTGTGGAGTACGTCTAGTCCTTGGACGACCTCTGTCCACTACTTGTGGACGAAGATTACCGGTTTCCCACAGGCGTTGCTCAAGGTGACGAAAAACATTGTTATCGGGATGGCGCCTTTGAAGGTACAGGGCTGCATACTCACGAGCAGCAGCAGCAGCAGAAGCTTGGTTATCGGATGCACCCAACACTTAAAGCGTATCGACGTATTCACCGTTTGTGTATTCCATCATGAAGCCGCCCTGCATGCAGTTGACAGGACCAGTTATGGTTGTGCACTGCATGGTTAGTCGACTCATGCATGCCGTTTAATGGATCACACTGTCCGTTCTTTTTCCGTCATCGTTTTACGGACTAAGCGAGGGAGCCCACCATTACCGCCACGGAGGGCAGTGTCCTGGAGCTTGGGACTCTGAGTCGGGGATACAACTGGGGAGTGTGACTAGCACTTCGCCCAGGCGGCCTCACCTGCAAAGCGAACAGGGGCCTTATGCAGGGATGGGAAGAGTGGGAGGGTTAGGCAAGGAGGGGGGAAGGAGGCGGCCGTGGCCTTACGGTAGGTACCATCACGGCATTTTCCCGAAGACGAAGTGGGAAACCACGGAAAACCACTTCGAGGATGGCGGGGGGGGGGGGGGTGTTCGAGCCCCCCTCTACTCATTTGGACCACCCGAAGCTGAGTAGACCCCGTACCAGTCCTCATACCACTTTTCAAATTTCGTGGCAGAGCCGGGAATCGAACCGCAGGCCTCCGGGGTGGCAGTTAATCACGCTGACCAATACGCAACGGAGGCGACTCACACTGTTATGTGACAAAATGATGTCATGCTTACAAACGCAGTTAATCGACTGGAACTAGGGAACTGACGTCACACACAAGAAAAATAGACCTGACGTATATTCGAACCGTAGCTCCATGGTGCATGTGGGTTTGAAAACCCTGCAGTCTACTCAGTGAGCTGCGACGGCTGGTACGGTGGAGAGGGATGATGCACAGTTCTTTGTACATTTCGATGCGCTGCAGGATGTGACAGTGTTGCCAGCTTCTCGTTTTCATACTTGTGTTTTTAAACAGCACGCGATCAGATTTCGCGACAGGAACTTTTGTCTTGCAATTGGATGAGGAATCGCATGCCGACCTCCAAGTGAGGATTTTTTGTTCACCCTGTATAGCGTATTTTCATATATCCTACTTATGTTAATTGCCTCTATCAACACACACAATTTCAGTTTGATTGCTGTAATTGATTCGGGAATATTGAGAACCATCTAAATATTTCGGATGGCCGCCATGTTGGATTGTTAAATAATTATGTAGGCCATAGAGTTAGGTACTATAAGATGAAGATTATTGCGTAGGCTTATACAATCGCATGATTAGGACACACGGAATAAAAAAAGGATTTTAAAAATTTCGCACAGCCGCCATTTTGAGGTTATGAAAACAATTGAAATAAATTAGATGTCTGTGGATTAAAATTTGTATAAGCATTTACCGTACCAATTTTCACTGCGTTCGCAAGGTTAAATCGTGAGAAACGTCCATTTAAATATTTAAATTTCGCGTTGCCGCCATGTTGGATTTGTGCTCACCAGGTTATTAAAAATTCCATAGGTGAACTTACGTTCTTCCTCCGGAGGGGAAGTAAAGCCTCCAAACCAAAATATATCGGCTGGCAGTCAGTTGCTGCTACTTCCTGCATGATAATTTGTTATTGGACTTCACGTGTTTGTGTATTGTTACCTTCCTTCTTAGTGTCGATATTCTTACAAGCCTTTGTGTTTACTTTAAAAGTGTGGCAGTATCAGGTACAGTAATGGAAACAGTGACCAACTTAATGATTTTGGAATGCGCGATACGCAGTGAGCGGGAAGACGACGGCAGTTCAAACCCGACCGCCATCTCCTGGCGAGATATCAGTACATTGGCTTACAATAAAGACATGTCCATGAAATCGCAGAATGTCTTCATCTTGACAGCTAACTTAGCTTATAGGCCTATTACAATGTATGTCATCGATTTTCAGAGGCTATTTTATCTGTTTAAAAATCGGGATTATTCATATTTGAGTCCCGAGTGGTAATGATTGCCATTTTAAGGGATGGAACACCGATTTCATGTACCTCTTTTTAAGACAACTATTTTGAATATTATCAGTCAACTTATTCCTTCGTAGAAACCTTTGGTACATGAAGATCATGTTACTGTAAATAGCAACTACAGCAATTGGCAGTACCTCTACCGAATAACATTATTCAGCTGAGCTAATCCCAACCAATTTCCAATCAAATTGTGTTCGTTGGAAATATTCCTGTCAGTGGAAGTGGTATAGGGGTAGCGAGTCTACATCTCACCCGGAGGCCCCGGGTCACACTTCCTGGTTCACTGACGTGAGTATCTGTCGCGTTACCCTGCAATCTGTGGTTGCTTGATAAAACAAGGCCCTTAATGGTCTGTAATGAATGACCATTCGTACATGTCGGGGGTGACAATGCTCTTCTTCTTCTTCTTCTTCTTATTATTATTATTATTATTATTATTATTATTATTATTAGCGAGGTGCGCCTATACCCTTTTCTTCCCGTGGCCGGAATGAGATGCGATGTAGCGGATATCTGACAAAATTCCACACGCACCCAATGGTGGCTGCGATGTCCAAACCCCTAAAATATATATATTTTTAATATATGATTGTTGTGTTTTTTCCTTCTTCTTTCAAACTATGTAAATACAGTACTGTTTGTAGAAAGTGAAACACCCAGAAGAAATGGCCGGAGACACTCCCAGAACAGGGGTCGTGTAGGCCTGCGGTACCATACTAAATGATTGAAATCGCAGAGAGATGACGTGCACATTGTCCCACCAGTGCCCTCTGTCGTGGAACCGGACAGCTCTGTCGGCGTGGGGCCGTCATACCCAGTGGAAACGTGTAAGCAAGTGCAACGATGCCTCGCCGACATCACAGGGTGGACTATCAGCATGTGAGTGCGGTTGAACGGGGCAGAATGCTTCGGCTCCGGGAGGCGGGTCTGTCGTTCCGGGACATAGTGGGTCGTCCAGGGCACGCTGCGTCAACAGTAAGGCGTATGTGGATCCAGTGGAGAAAGGAGGGCCGTACACAGCGACGACAGGGTACAGGACGACGCAATGTGACCACAGCGCGAGACGACTGCCATCTTCTCCGCATGGCCGTATCGGACAGAACAGCGTCGTCCTCGGTGTTGGCTCGACGTTGGAGCACTGCAAAGGGGGTGGGCATGTCTGCGTCGACAGTGCGGCGCCGTATTTTGAGGGCTGGACTGGTAGCACGCATGCCACTGCGTCGGCTTCCATTGACTGGGAACCACTGACGCGTCCGACTACAATGGGCATGTGCACGCCGACACTGGCAGGCTGAGTAGCGAAATGTAGTGTTTTCGGACTATAACAGGCGATCGCGCCTCGTACGTCTTGCGGGAAATCTGAACAGTGACCGCTACATCAGGGAAGTTTTACAGCCCGCGGCACGCCCCCTCTTGCAGGCCGTTCCTCAGGCCATATTTCAGCAGGACAATGCCCGCCCGCATGTGTCGAGGAATGTGCAAGCCTTCTTCGCAGAACGACGGATACCTCTGCTTCCCTGGCCTGCCCGTTCGCCTGACATGTCGCCCATCGAACATGTCTGGGATATGGTCGGTTGGCAACTTCATCGTTCAGGCCCACCTGCCGCCACTGTTGATGTTTATGTGGACGCGCCTACAAACGCGTGGGACGGTATTCCCCAGCAGCGTATTCAAGCGCTGTATGATTCCATGCCACGACGTCTAGCGGCTCTGAGTGCAGCACGTGGTGGCGCGACGCCGTACTGAAGTTCGACCGTCAACGTGCATGAACCGGACTGTCCTTCTAATCAGTAATGTATTGTCATATCCCTAATCTGAGGTATAAAGTCTAAGTGCAATGTGGTCACATCTCTTGTTTCACTTTCTACAAACAGTAGTGTATATAGTCTACATTCCGAGAAAAGAGTTTATGGGAGAATGAAACTGGGCAAGGATTTGAAAAGAAGGTATAATCGAGGCGGATCTTTGCTTCAAATGCGTTTCGTCAGGCGCATGACGTCACCCTGGAGCAAGTGGGAATTTAGGCGAGACGGGAGTAAAGCACGTGCAACCTGCAGTCGAGTGAAATGTGTTTCATGTTGTTAATTCATACTAGGGGCTTGGGACGTCTTGGTCATGAACCCCGTGCACCTGGGTGTGGGTGGAACTCTTCTGATAACTTGTATTTATATGTCGACTGTAAAAGTGTAACTAGGCTATATTAGGGAGAGGGATGAGTTAGGTGCCCCGGGACCTGAAGTAAGGCACTACACTGGTTTCTTTTCCTGGAGGGAGTGTGGCAGAGAAATCGAAACATTATTCGTTTACCTGTGACTGAGATTTAATTAATTTTGTCTTGCAATCACCAATATGTTACGAGAAGTCTTTTACTAAACGCCATCGTACGACTCGGACTGCCATAGATTTTTCCCGTCCCTCCTCGGCCGGGAATCGAACCCGTGACCTTGGTCTGGAGGTGGACATCGAGTACTGATCCACCAAGAAAGTTACGACTAATGCCCATACTTCCTCAACACTCCAGGCCAATGGATTTGAGGCATAGTTGTAAAAAAGCTCTGGCATAGGCTTAGAATGGAAACGAGAGTGGTTGTGTGTAATCTTCATCTGGCAGAGGCCATGCTCGGCACTCGGATGAGAGAAATCTGGCGAGTTAGCCTCAGAATGTTCTCCCGCTTAGGACTGTAGTAGCCGCGCTTTTGATACGATGCCAAGCTTTCTGTACACCTTCTTGAACACAGGACATTGCCCCACTCCTTCCTTCGCGGTCATGGACTCCATCCGCAATTATGTACACTCACTTGCCATGCCAACGTGGACATTCTCTTCTTAATGTTGCTGTGAATGCGTGTTGTTGTTGCTTTAGTTCAGATCTACGGTTATCAGCTCCACGCATTCCCTTTCTTTCTCTCTTTCTCTCTCTGATCTTAATTTAATGTAATGTACTATGCTTTCTACTACTATTTGTTACTATGTTTATAAGCCCTAATCCTATTGAATGTAGGGCGCTACTCTAAAGGAGTTCTTAAGCTCTAAGTGTAGCATGGAAATAAATCAATCAATCTCCCAACCTTGCCCCAACCCATATTTGAGTATATATGATCAAGTACATTAACTCCACATTCAGTTTGATTACAACATGAAATCGTTTCAGCTATGTTAGTTTTTTTCTTCTTACGAATGTGTGGTCGGGCCATGTTGAGATAATTGTAAAAAATAAATAATACCTCGGGTTGCATCAAACTGCTCTATGCTATATGTTCATAACAAATAAACTAACTTGAACAGGGGCAGATAACCTAATAGTTCCGCTCCTTAAAACAATAACTAACTAACCTAACTTGAACCAACTTTCTCCATAAACTTGTGTCCATGAACTCAATCAATATTTTGATATAGGTCCACATGAATGGGTTCATACGACAGGAATAGAGTAGGCCAAAATGTTTTCACACTTGTGTGGCATGTTCTTTCTCAGAACTCTGAAATACTTCCCCCAAGTGTCTTCTTCACCTTCTGACGTACCTGATGACTCTTCGAAGACACCAGCTGTCTCAGGCGGCTTCGGTGGTGTAATTGGTAGCATGTTGAGCTTGTATGCCCAAGGTCGTGGGTTCAAACTCGGCCGAAGTCGTCGGATTTTTAAGAGCGTTAAAAATCCCTCAGTATGCCTTCCTTCGGAGGGGAAGTAAAGCCGGCGGTCCCATGTCATAGGACCTTCCACTAACTACACTTGTGTGAAGCCAAAATTTGTAGGTTAGGTTTGATTTATGCTAAGTTCCAACGTTCGTCACCGGCGCTGGTTGCAATGCCATCTAGTAGTAGCGAAGTTTACAGGCAGGAGTCGTGGACGGTAGCATTTGATAGCTAAAGTAGGAACTACTTGAAATTATCGTCTGCAGTCCTTATTTGAATTAAGAACAGATAACACACAACAATACAGTCATCACAATTAACACCAGTTATCAGACAGATTCTACACACACCCAAAGTACACGGGGCTACATGACCGCGTTGTTGCAGCCTCTAAACTAAGGAACCAACCAACCAGCCGTCTTTTTACTATCATCGAGATACCTCATCATTGTGAAATTGAAAGTTATTACTGTAAAAATAAGTAATTACTCGCCGAACATTGCTCGCTTTCATATATCTGTTGTCATTTTAGGGCCCTGTGACATCTTGGTCATCATCCTCGTGTACTTGGGTGTATGTTTCTGTTGTGACTGTAGCAGTGTGTATAACGGTAATTATTGGGGTCGGGAATGAAAAAGGTGCTATATTGGCATTTTCCTGGAAAGAGTTTAGAAATAACCCGGGGAAATAACATTCAATCTAGCCGTTGTCAGTGCCGGGATTCGAACCTCCGATCTATGGACTTTCTGCAGTTTCCCATCGCAGTCGTGGTACGCGCACAGCTTCGCCGTGGGGTACTCGTGTATCTAGTAATTATATAAAGGTAAACGTAACATAAGGATACTACTAATTATTAGAAGACCCACCCAAGGGAGGAAGTCTGTTATTGGTAGATACATGTCGGATATAAGTGTTGAAATTAACGTCTAGGCTATTGCTGGAGTACGTAATATTTTCGTGTTGAGTTTGAATTGTCAAACCACAGAGTCCGAGCTATCACGGGTACCTTTCATGGCCTCTAAAGCTTCACAACTAACCTCTACAAGCACTTGCAACCGTACAAGTCTGAATGATATGGTGGGATATCAGTAGGGTTTAGCCTGATACCAGACATACAGTAAGTATACTGTACATTTTCAACGTCCAGTTTAGTCTGCATGCATCTGTGAGCGTCTCCACGATCCTGTATTAGCAGTTAGCACTGAAGTATCCTCTACCACTACACTTAACCTTGAAATACGTAAATACGCAGTCAAATTTGCCTCCTAGGTCTACCTCAGCTTCTCTTACAGACTGCCAGAGATCATGAACCTAGGTAATCGATACACCTCCATCGCACTACATGACCCCACCATCTGAATCGACTAATACGAACAACCTTATTATCTGTTTATTTCCCTTGATCACAGAAGGTGGCTGTCAGCTTTAGAAGTGTGCACACCGTTTACTTGACGTGAACTGGTAAATTCTTAACATACAGTGTGGAATACGGCATGTTCCTTTCTAAGGAGACCTAGACCTACGCTACTAACAAAGGAGCATTCGTGAAGTGACGGACCGATATCGTATAATATTGATGAATTCAACTTTAATAGTTTATTTATCCTCTTTTAGCTGTAAATATACGTGTTTATGGGTCTGGATAGACATCCAGTTTTACTGGACAGCATTGTTATCGATAACAAAAGCATAGCTTCCAAGGTTGCAGGATCGAATTCTGGCACAGTAACTTGGCATTGTTGGTGTGCAAATGCTAGAGAGCCGTGCCAATAGGTTTATTGGATCTATTGGCACGTTAAAGATCCTCTTCGGGTCAAATTTCCGGCACTCCGGCATTTTTTTAAGTTAAAAAGCGGCGTTTTTTTAAGTTAAAAAGGACGTAAAACCAATATTATTGGACTGTTATTATTAATCAAAATCATAATCAGTAGTGCAGATATACACTTTGGAGCAGATGACCACAGTGTTCCTCTTGGAACAACAATCACTTCCATTTTCATGTGCCCTTTGGGAAGTTTTGAAACTAAACCGAAGTTTTTTGGTTGTTTTAGTTGTGACCAATTTTTCTAACACCGGCTGACATTGCAATGTTGACTCCCCTCCTAGTAGCATTGGTACTCGTCTGAGTCATGTGGCCCCATTTATTTAAATACCCCAAAGCCATAATTCTTTGAGGCTTGAAGCAATTTATTTTCTTACTGTTCAGCACCTTGAAACAAGTATCACCACTCTTGTATATCTACTTCCTTTTTTTTTCTTCCCCTCCGAAAATTGGTCATTATTAGTGGGTTTAAAGCTGTGTAGCTAGGACCCTTCCTACCACCACCACCACCACCAGAATCATCATTCGTTAATGCACCCTGGGATTCCTGATACCTGCCAACGAATACTTCCTGATTACTGCCTAGCTGGCCCAATGCCCAATAAGCTGAGGGCGGTCAAGGGAACTACTCGCGTGTGGCGGAGCTCTTTTCGGTCACGGAGGGAGTCCGTCATTTTGTGTAGGCTAAGGATAAGTCATGTAAGATCCACCCACTCGTATCTAATGAGAAGGGAAGAGCCCCCCCCCCCCCCCCTATTTGTACCTATGGAGCCGTTTTCACCGTTCCCCACATTTTAACCGAGTGTGTGGATCTTTCTGATCTATTAGCCGATGACGTGGTGGCTGCTGATCTCGTCATCCGCTTTACAAGTGAGAGTGGGTTAAGGCCAGCAATCTATATTTTCAAGTGTACGTTTACTCAAAGACTTGTGCTTTTTTGAATGGTTATTTTCGTTTTTCTGTAATTTTTGTTTTATTATTATAATTATTAGTTTTATTAATTTTTTTGCTTTATTATTTTAGACCATTTCATATTTAGGCTTCCACCTCTAAATTTTAATTTATTCTAAATTTGTACAATTATTTATTTATTTATTTATTTATTTATTTATTTATCGTATGGCTTTTAGTGCCGGGAGTGTCCGAGGACATGTTCGGCTCGCCTGAGTCTGTAGCTGCTTCCAGTGGACACCCTAAAGGGTGAGCTACAAGTTCCGTTCAATTTCAAGTAGGTCTAACTTTCGCCACCAGATATCAATGATACCTAGTGGTGAACGTTGGAACTTTGATAGAGCGTTCTGACGAAATCTGACCCAACAATTTTGCTTTACACAAGTTTAGTCTGTGAAAGGATCTTTTACATGCCATGAATCTGTAACATGGGACCGCCGGCTTTACTTCCCCTCCGAAGGAAGGCATACTGAATGATTTTAACGCTCTTAAAAATCCGATGACTTCGCCCGGGTTTGAACCCGCTATCTTGGGCACAGCAGTTCAGCATGCTACCGACTACGCTACCGAAGCCGCTTCCGTACAATTAAGAAGGGCAGATGACCTTGCTGTTCCGCTTCTTAAAACTCCAATAAATAAATAACTAAAAATATAGTATATTGGCTTTCACGGCCAGTGAATTAAAACTGCGCGAACTGCGCGCTACCTCCCGTTTTATGGAGCGCACCTGCGCCTCTTTACTGTGAGAACTGAAAGCTCAAGCAGCGCATGAAGGCTTCCAAAAAAGATGGTATATTGACTTTCACGGCCAGTGAATTAAAACTTAGCAATTCTTCTAGGTTTGTGCCGTGACTTCTGTGGGGTTTCGCCTAGGGCATCAAGCTGCTATTCTGTGTAACTAATGAAAGCATCAGTACTCTTGTGGAAGAGTCTCAACGCGAAATGAATTAAGGTCGATGACTACTATAACTCACGGTCACCAAACTTTAAATACTGCTCGAGTCCAAGCTCTATGAACTTGCGGGGTGAGGAGAAAGAGCAGGGAAGGGTCGGGTGTGAAGAGAAGGATCTGTCAACAGCCCACCGTGATATATGGTATTCCTTTCTATTCCAATACTGCTAACAATCGGCCGTTGCTCAAACCACTGTGGTGTTAGGAATGACTGAGTGAGTCACCGACCAATGTATTTGGTTCTGTACTAGGCCTATGCACGGACCGAGAAACCTCATCACTCTTCAACACCACTACTGATAGTCCGCGATGCACATTCCCCTCGGGTTCACGCAGCTTAGACTCGAGCAGTAACTGAGATCTTGAATCTTGTTTCAAGGTTGCTCACCCAGAGAGGTTGGAATATTTCTTCTTGGTACGTTCCAACACCCTTGGTGCTCATCCAAAATCCTTTCTTTCCGAAAATACCTGTGGTATGAACCGTATTATCTTCGTCACTACCGTTGTTTTCCTTCACTCGTGTCAACTCGCGATAAAATTGGTTGTATATTTAAGGAAGACTAGCGATTGTACCCGTCGTTTATGGGTCAATTATGAAACGTCTATATTGTTATAGTTGTAATTAGCTATCGTACCCGGCTTTGTTCAGGTGAACAACCATCCTTCCCATGCATTCTGTGGAAATGTGTGTCTGTTACAACTAGACGTTGTATTTTACCTACATTATTCCTCTCATACATTACTCTTTCGAGTTGTATCAATGATGTGTAAGAATTTGATTAAAATCATCGATAACAAAGCGCCATGTCTGTTACCTCTGGGTTGTTATCACACCTTCATTTTTTTACTGATCCCAACACGTATTGATACCGTTGTTCTTTTGTTTACAAAAACACTTAGCCTACAAGGGTTAGTGGCTTTACGATCCGTTTTATTGATTTCTTTCCAAGCGTTCGTTGGCCACACTTTTCGTCTTCTTTCGATGACAATATACAGATCGTATACTTCTGATAACACGGTTGAGGTAGTCATTATTGCAATTTAGTACACCCACGAGAGTTTAAAGGATTTCGTTAAACATTAGTTCACTATAAATGCAAATCGTACTTTCGAAATCCTCTAGATAGCGTAATTTCAAACGTGCTCGCTACATAACCTGTGGTAAATGGCAAGTGGTGTGTTGCCATGGTTGCAGCCGGACTATGTTTATCTTCACAGGGCGAATATAAAACCGTGTCTCGTACGCCCTTTCTTGGAAAACTCTTGATTTTATTAGTGAAGATTTTCAATGACCCCGCGAATGTTTGATTCTTAGCCACAGTTTATGGTGGCGTTGATACTTTTCATTGTTTAATTAAGTTGTATGCAAAATTCATGAAGTTTTCGTATCGCCACTTGCACTGCGATGTGAGAGGTAGGCTATATTTTCATTTTAAAGACTAATTTATATTTGATCAACAACAAACTCGCTTCCTCACTTGACGAGCTTCCTCACAACTCCCTCTTCCTCTGGCTTAAGTTGGATTGAAACATTATTGTTTGTGCACCCAAATCCATCTGTTGGTTCTTTTCTGTCTAGGGAGTGGCGACACCTTTTACTAACACCCCACGTGCCTTTTAATTCCTGTGTGCCGGCAGAAGCTACGCTTACTGCGACAAGCGAGATGCTCAAGTACCAAACCAAACCCCGTGACGCTACAGCCTATGAAGGCCTAGGCCTACCAAGCGACCGCTGCCTAGCCATTTGGCCTGCATATTATGGGGTGTCGCGTGGTCAGCGCGTCGGGTCCCCTCGGCTGTTAATTTTGATCTCCGTGACCGGGGCAAACAGCTACTCAGCTGTCCTCACCCGGTTGAGTGCACCCCGTTTCACTTTCTAAAATCCCTGACGGAGCCGGGAATCGATCCCAGGGCCTCCGGGTGCGAGGTACACCACGGGGTCGGTGAGATGCTTAAGTACGAGCATTATTTTAGAACACACTGTACGCCTTTAACTAGGACTTCCTTACCCCCAAATGATATCACTAACTACTGTCGACCAAAGTATTATGTGTACTCGAGTTTGAAGGTTGTTTGTGAAGTAACCAATAGATCTACATAAAATCCAATAACATCATCATTTTCGTCGTTCTATTTTACGTTAGCTCATGTAGGTTTGGAATTTTTAGTTTATATTTTAATATTTTTTGTCGCAGTTGGAACACAAAACGTGCACGTTTTTAAGCGTGTTTCAACCATGCGTCACATTTAAGAATTATTATCTCAAAAACCCGTCATCAGATCGAATCCAAATTTGAACACATTATACACTGGAATGTTGTATAACTGGTTTAATAATTTCAAAATTTTGCGTGTCCAAGAAAAAAAGTTATCATTTTTGTAAGGTAACTTTTTCTCGGCTCAGGGTGGATGGAAAATGTAGTTCTTGGTCGCGATGTAATTCTTATACATCAAAAAGTTAAGCTGTATGACTGTGAAATACGTAAATTAACTCACTTATTTTATATCGGTTTGTATTTGTAGGCGGAAATAACACATCGTTCACCAGCTACCCACTCCCGGGAGAGCTGTACAGCGTTGCTGTGATGGAGCCCATCAATTCCGAGCGAGGCACGCCATGAAGCGTGTTGGGCTCCATTTCGGCAACGCTGTACAGCTCTCCCGGGAGTGGGTAGCTGGTGAACGATGTGTTATTTCCGCCTTCGAATACAAACCGATATAAAATAAGTGAGTTAATTTACGTATTTCACAGTCATACAGCTTAACTTTTTGATGTATAAGGATTACATCGCAACCAAGAACTACATTTTCCAACCACCCCGAGCCGAGAAAAAGTTACCTTACAAAAATAACAACTTTTTTTCTTGGACACGCAAAATTTTGAAAATAATAATCCAGTTATACAACATTCCAATGTATATTGTGTTAAAATTTGGAATCGATCTGATGACGGGTTTTTGAGATAATAATTCTTAAATGTGACGCATGGTTGAAACACGCTTAAAAACGTGCACTTTTTGTGCTCCAACTGCGACAAAAAATATTAAAATATAAATTAAAAATTCCAAACCTACATGGACTAACGTGCAATAGAACGACGAAAATGATGATGTTATTGGATTTTATGTAGGTCTATTGGTTACTTCACAAACAACCTTCAAACTCGAGTGCACATAATACTTGGGTCGACAGTAGGCTGTTATTTCATTTGAGGGGCTTGGACATCGTGATCATGTGGTCCATGAAAGACTGGAAATAGAAATACTCCCTAAATCCCATTATTAATACCACTGGGGAGGAAGAAAATAAGAATTAACCAAGGGAGGTTAACAAAGATGAAAAGGAGTAGCTGTACACAAATTGAAGTAATAGCTGATTCAGTTCGGAGCCCTGTGGTTGCTACACCACAGCACAGATCTATTGAGCTCCGTCGGTGTTTTAAGACTTGGCATAAGGGCCGAGAGAACCCAGCCTTATGATATGGTTTGAACAACTGTGGGTTTGGCTACGCCGGGATGCCAAATCTTTTATCAGGGGTAAATGGCCTCGTAGTTGCTTGCCACGGTGGGTGAGTGGTTATAGTGTCGGACTACCAACCCCCAAGATTGCAGGTTCGCTCCTGGCCATGGTAAGTGATTTTTGAAAGGCGACAAAAATCACGACACTCATGTCGTACGTTGTTGGCATGTTAAAGAACCCATTTGAATTCAGTAGGCTGTGTTCAATGGCAAAATTAAACTCGGGATTTTCCGCCAACACAAACTTCCTCCATTCTCTACTTGAAAGCGCTGTAGTGTCAAGGAGTTTGGTATCTAACCTCCTTGACTTTCATAGCGTTCAAAGGAACGACGAAATTCGACATGCAAGCTACCCTCTGGGTGTCAATTAACAAAGCTTGCACCAGGCACCCGAGGCCATACGATATTATTATTATTACCTCGTAGTTTCGCCCCTTAAAACAACAATAACTAACTAACTAACTAACTAGAGATTCTTTAACTAACCTGTATCCCCCAGGGGCTCACTTCTAGTGGGCGTGGGTTGGCGACCACGGGGCTCCAGCTGAGTCCGGCATTGTTTCCACTTACTTGTGCCGGGCTCCTCTCCGTCTTCTTTCCTGTCGACCTCACTTGGTCAACTCTTGCTCTCTTCCGACCCCGACGGTATTAGGGTATCCGAGGCCTAGGGAGTCTCTTCCTTTCCCGCCTTAATTGGCCCTTGTCTCATCTTTCCTGACACCCTCCTTCTGTGAGGGGTCAGCCTTCTTTTTCTTTTCCTTTTACCTCCTGCCTTGTGCTCAAGGCCCTTAAGCAGGCAGGGTGTATGTAGCCCCACCACTTCTGGTGCACCCTAGATAATGCTACACCCTCAGGGGCTCACGCCTGGTGAGTTCGGGAGTTGGTGACCCCGAAGGATTCCTGAGCTGGGTCCGTTTTCCCCTTTTGTCCCTTCCCTTTGGGGCGGTCCCTCTCTTCTCTCCCCTCCCCTCTCCTCTCCAATCCTATCCTCTTTTCCTTATATTTACTTTTCTCTTTCAGATTCCCGCACTGTTTTTGTTCTTGATTCCCCGTGTATCTAAATTCCGTTTTAGCCATTTTTTGTAGGTATTTTTAATCTACGTTGCATTTTGTAAGTCTTTTCGATCTAGATTGCATTTTGTGAGTGTTTTTCAATCTCAATTGCATTTTGTAACGATTAACAATCTAAATTGCTTTTTAGTAAGTCTTTCAATATCCGGGCCGGGGCTTTTGTGAGTTTTTTGAATTTCAATTGCATTTTGTATTTTCAACCTACCCCGCTTTGTTCAAGTAGTTAAGTCTCAATTGCAATTTTGTGGGTATTTTGAATCTAAATTACTTTTTGTAATTATTTTCAATCTAAATTGCATTTTGTAAGTATTGTCCATCCTAATGAGAAGTTTGAATCTACCATACATTTTGTGAGCAATTTCAATTGCATTTTGTATTTTCAACCTACCCCGCTTTGTTCAAGTAGTGAAGTCTCAATTGCAATTTTGTGGGTATTTTGAATCTCCATTACATTTTGTGCGTATTTTCAATCTCATTCGCATTTTGTAAGTATTTTGATTTCACTTGCATTTTGTAGGTATTTCGACTGTACGTTGCATTTTGTACGTATTTTGGACTTAACCTACATTTTGTGCGTATTTTTCAATCTATTCCTTTTGTGAGTATTTTCGTTCGAAATTCCCTATGTACGTATTACCGCTCTCCATTTGGTGAGTAGTTTCAATCTGAGTTCCTTTTTGTAAGTATTTTCCCTGCTACATAAGGCATAGTTGTTGGGGCTCACTGTCTATTTTTTCTAAACCATTTTCGTTTCATCCATAGCAGTGAGCTGTTTTTTATCTTCATCGTTTCATTTCATCAGGGACCGATAACCTCGATGTTAGGCCCCTTAAAACAACAATAATTATCATCATCATCAACTATCCTGTAAATCTACTGGCACGAGGCTGTTGGGGTTCATTGTGTAGGTCGCTAATGCGAATTTTGGGACACCCTAATGTACCGGTAGGTGCCCATGAAGCCTGTTGACGCATGCAATATGGAAGTATGGTAAACACCCATATAGATTTCGTTCCGATTACCGTCTGGATGAGGCGGGGCATAATAGCGCAATGGTTAATTGCATGTGAGATTTTCAAGGTGAAATGTCACGTCCAGTGGTTCGGATTCCATGTTTAAAGTTAAAGAAGGACCCGGAGCTCATGATCGTGAGATTAATGGTCACGCAAAACTACAAGCGTTTTTTGTTAGTTTTGTATTTTATACAGTCTGCACGAAAGTAAAGAATGCCAAGAAGGGAATTCAGACAAAATCTGCCAACAAGCTATGGCAATATGGTTCTAGAGAACAATGACCTGAACCCGTTGGATAAAAGAAAAAAAATCGATCATTTAAGTTAATAAAAGATGAGAGAGAAAGAAAGAAAGAAAGAAAGAAAGAAAGAAAGAAAGAAAGAAAGAAATGTATCAAATATTGTGATGCCTAGTTTTGCAGCTGTCTGCGTGTGAGTTACCGTGTGTATGAAACACTTGATTCATGTGGTAAGGCTGTGTTTGAAAAAGGTTTTCTGACTGACAAGTGGACAAGGCTGCCCGAATCATCAAGTGCCTATTGTTACACACCTGGGGTTGTACGTAACAAGTTCAAAAATCGTATTTGTTGTACTTTCATGCTTGCCGCCAAGTTGTCTTGTAACGCTCTACGATTGGCCGGATGTTTGATGTGGCCCAGCCCGCGGATTGGCTGGCTAGAAGGGAGAGGTCTTCCTGCTTACAGCTGGCTATCAGGCGGGATGTGTTGCTTGTTGTGCGATCACTTGGTACGATCAGAGCGAGTTTGGACTCAGTCTAGGACGGGCCACGGGTAGTAGCTGTTGTTCTGGCGCGCTCTCGCGTTGACGTGTGTGTATGAGAGACTTCAGCTTGTTGTGTCTGTGTGTATATTTATGCTCAAGAGTGAATATGTTGTGGGAAACAATCACAGCTGAATGCTGTGAAGTGTGTCAGAGCTGCTCTAGGTAAAGGAACATCCCCCTGGTATCATAAATAGCAATGAATGACCTCTTGCCATTAGTGTTTTCAACTTGCGTGTGCATACATTTTGTTTACTGTATTACAGTGGCTTTATTATTCAGTCGTACCAGTAGCCCGAGAGTAAAATCACTTTTGGTTTTTGTGCCGATAAATGTACGATGTAGATCAGAGACGTTAAGCAAGCATAATACAACAGATGCGAAACTATTCTTCTTGTAGATTATTCAATAAATTAATTTGGAAAATTAACTCGTTTCCACCCATGCGTATAGCTTGCAGGTAAATGTACGATGTAGATCAGAGACGTTAAGCAAGCATAATACAACAGATGCGAAACTATTCTTCTTGTAGATTATCCAATAAATTAATTTGGAAAATGTACTCGTTTCCACCCATATACCTAGTTTCAGTGATTCTGTAGAGTTAGTCGGAAGCTTTATATATCAAGGAACGTTCTAATATTGTAATTATTCCAGCATTAAAGAGCAGTAGTATTGACCATAGAATATGTTTCTTGGGACGCTCGAGGCGTAGTTAATGTATGGGTATCTCGTGATATGCATTTCATTTTACCGCAATATATATCGGTATGTTCTTATTAATTTACACGCTTGAGAATTAAACCCTACCGTGTTTGCACTCTCTCTCTAAGGTTTGATTTAGCATTTTTTTTTTCATCCAGTAACGAAAACCATACTACACACAACTTCGCCACTGAAAATCTGTTTCACAGAGTTGTAAAATCAGTAAGGATATTTGCGTTAGATCTTTGCCTGAAACCTAGTGCTCGTCACTTTTTAATCATTTATTGTTCTTTTAGGACCTTGGGACGTCTAACCATCAGCCTCAATCCTTGGGTGTGTGAAATTTGGTAAATGTATTGTGTTGACTGTAGCAGTGGGTGTAACTTTTATTTTAGTAAACCTGTGTTATTGTGGTGACTGTTACTATGTGTAACTGACTGGTGGCGCGGCGCAGCGGTAACGTTCTCGCCTGCTTTACCAAAGGTTGCAAGATCGAATTCCAGTGCAGCCAATTGGCATTTGAGGGTGCTATAGGAGGGAGCCGTGTCATTAGATTTACTGCCACGTTGAAGATCTCCTTCGGGGCAAAATTCTGACACCCCCTGGCAGTTAAAAGGGACGTAAAACCCATAGCTTTCAGTGTGTGTGTTACTGGATTATTAGGGTCTGGGATTAGGGACTTGAAATACCATATCATCCCGGCATTGCGTTGACTCTAACAGTGGGTGTCTTGAGAGAGTGCAGAATAAAACCGTAGGAAAATCATAGTTAGGATAGTCGGTGTCAGCGCCGGAATTCGAATCTCCGAACGCCAGCCAATCGAACAGACGTGGAGCATGCCTGGGATCGCTCGGCTACGATGCGATGGTAATTGGCTAGGTATGATTGATTGTTGTTTTATGGGGCCTAGCATCTAGGTTATCGGCCAGGCTGGTATGAGACGAATGTTCATACAAGGGAATAATCGACCTGAAATTTTGAGCTGAAATTTTTAAATCGGCCATATAGAATCAGCATAATGTGTTCGAAGGTATGCCATAGCTTTTTAGAATATAATATCACGGTTAGCATTATGAGTTCTTATTACCGCCATGAAGCGCTAAGGATGCGAATACTTGTCATCCATCCCAAATGATTGACTTAGACCAAGCGCAATGCAGAAGAAGTGGCGATGATTAAAGGGGTGGAACATCGAGGCCATTCGCTCAGAATAAGAGCTTAAGAAAACAATTTATTATGATGTGGTGGAGATGGAATTGCCCAAAGCCGGTAAAGTTTATGTTGAGTAAGAGCAGATGGCCATGATTAATATGCATTGGGTGAGTGACCAGGGGTGTGCGGAAAGGCACGTGTCGGCCGTCCTGATATTGTTCTCCGCTCATCACATGCATCGCCCGCTGTTGCCACTCGACTGTTCATATCCCGCGCTTTTACGTATGAAGGACCGTGGAGAGCTAAATCGGAACCTGGGAGTTCGATTCCCACGCCCCTCTATTTTTGCTCCTTTCCGTGTCTCCCTGTAACTTAAAAGGTATTCTTTTAAGACCTCAAAATTAAAATAGAAATTGTCTGTCGGGGAAATGTGATACCGTACATTAAAAACTTCCTGAACTTCGACTGTTCCAATGGAAAATAGAGGGTTGTGCAAGATACGTGGAGACTACTCGTACCTAACCCGCAACGTAGTCGTGCGCATTAATTCCCTGATCATGACCGCTATTGGGAGCTGCAATAATTTTGAGATGGCAGGCTCGAATCTCGGCACTGACAGCGGCTATCCTGAGTGGTTTCTTCCCGAGCTTTTTCACACTCCCTTCAGGTAAATGGCGGGATAGTATCTTGTTTCAAATTCCGGGGCACCTACCCCCCCATTCCCGATCCTAATAATTACAGTTACACAGCTAGTCATCACAGAAGTACAGTTTATCAGACAAATTGAACGCACCAAAGTACACGGCACTGATTACCAAGATGCCCCGAGTCCCTAAAATTGAATTAACAAATTATTCGTACCGGCAAGTAGGCGAGTGTCAGTGAGGGGGAACTTCCCGTGCCTTCTTTAAGTATGAAGTCCCTATCAACATTGTTTTTTATCATGAGTAGAAAATTATACTGGCATAGCCATTTCAATGGGTGACCTGTGTTTCCTGGTGGTAGTGATGATGATGATGATGGTGATAATAAGACGTCGCTAACACCCAGTCCCCGAACCAGATGAAGTGACTACAAGAGATTATCGTATCCATGCCTGAGACCTTCGGTCTAAAGGTTAGTGGTATAATCACTCAGCCGTCCGGAGCCCTGGCGAATTGGTTAGCACGCTAGGCTTTGGTCCAAAGGGTCCCGGGTTCGATTCCCGGCCGGGCCATCGGGGATTTTCATCTCCTGGAGTTGGCTCCTCTGGTTCGGGGTGTGTATATGGCGTCTTCATCATCACTTCAGCTTGCCACGGTGGGTGAGTGGTCAACGTGTCGGTCTACTAACCCCAAGCTTGCAGGTTCGCTCCTGGCCGTGGTATGTGATTTTTTGAAAGGCGGCAAAAATACGACACCATGTCATACGATGTTGGCATGTCAAAGAACCCATTTGAATTCAGTAGGCCGTGTTTATAATGGCAAAATTAATCTCGGGATTTACCGCCAACACAAAGTTCCTCATTTCTCTACTAGAAAGTGTTCAAGGAGCTTAGATATCTAACCTCCTTGACTTTCATAGTGCTTCGAGGAACAACGAAATTCGACATGCAAGCTACCCTTTGGGTGTCAAATAACAAAGCTTGCACTCGGCATCCGAGGTCGTACGATATTATTATTATTATTATCATCATCACTTCATCATCTTTCGGACACGCAACTCGTCCACAGGCGTTCGCTCGAAAGACCTGCACTCGGCTGCACTTGTCAATTCACGACAACAACAAAATCACTTAGCCACGGAACCGGACTATATTATTGCCAATCTACGATCGCCAATGTGACAAAAATATCATCGTGATTTTTCCAATTTCGTAGATGTATTTAATTGACTATGCTAATTATTTTAAGGCGTGATTTCGAAGTGGTCGGCTGGGTTGTAAATGACCGCATGCTAACTTATTTTTCAGATGCGTATGCCACAATAGTTGCCTCTATGGGGGTGTCACGGGGAAGGGATGAACCGCTGTACCCCTTCCTTGTCTGAAGACCTCTAAATTGAGTCGATTGGTCAATTCCTAAAGTTTACTTTCCTTTTACTTAATTGTGAAGTGTACTTTTATGGGAACACACAACAAACGCAAGAGTTACTGCCAACATCAGGTATTTAAACTTCCGAGTGGAAGTGGGGATTATTTTCTAACTTTTTAAACTGCTGATCACGCTGCCCTTCAAACAACAATAACTAGCGTATCTGTTGATTCAAGTCGTGTTTAGGTTTTATTTGCAATCCGAATCCTACTTGTTTCCTGCTCCCCCACCTCGATAAACATAAACCTCCCTCCTCTCCCCCAGGAAGTCATGCCGTAATGTGGTGTATGTACATTGCATAGTATAAAGGTATCCAGATAATATAAATCATAATTTCTTCATTTCGGGGATCGAACACATCTCTTCTCAGTTTCGCCTCATGATGCTCAGTGTACCCCGTTCCAGTCTTCAGACCATGATTAGTTAAGGTTCGGATGTTTTAGACCTAAAGAAACGAGAAATATACAAGCAAATATGCCCTAAAATACTGAAATATGCTCCAAAAATAAAGGTACAATATGACCTACTATATTTACATGTTTTCTACAAACAAGTGTTAATAATGTAGTAAAATGTTATTTTTATTATTAATTCTACATTCAAACTTTTTTTTTTAAGTCTACGCTGATTTCATGAATAGGCCTACGATAGAAATGTTTTCCTCAAATTTTTATCGCAGAATGTTTCAAGAGACACGCGCAAAGCAGCACATTCTTCACCCTTTCTTGCATTAAAAACTGCGACAAAAATCACATTTCCTGTAAACGAGTAAGAAAATGCCCGAAGTTAAGAATACTACGAAGTTTAGTTACAGTTAAATATTTTCTGATAGTCCACAACAATTGGCAAGTTTTTAAATTTTGAGCGCTGCTAAGGCACAGAAACCTTGCTGCGGCCAGCGGATACCACCACCTTCCCCTAATATATTACCAAAATATGGCCTTAAAACATTAATATTGATGAAATATGACAATATCAATGAAAATGACCCAAATATGCCTTTATATCCTCGATAAAATCTACCTTAAAAAATAAAAATCAGGAATATTGAACTCCTGTTCAGTGTTTAATGAAAATGTAGTCCAGGAAGAAATATGATATTTCTTAAACATCCAAATCTTATTTGATTACATTTCTTGTCAGGGCCGGGAGTCGAACCCGACCTAGCCACTGCTCCACGAGGTGGTCTTAATTAATGTTTAACGAACTCTCACTTCAGCACCACCACATGGGAATCCTAACACTGCCTTGCATTTCAAAAAGAAAGAAATTAAAAAGACTACTTACGGCATAATTATATTTTCAACAGGCATTGTTTCAGTGATTTCATAGCACCAGAATTGTCAGAAATGGGGAGGGGTGAATGAATAAACATTACACGCACATGCAGTCTGTAATATATTCTAATATATTCCAAAATCTAAGAGATTGATTCAAATCAAACACTGTCATTGGTAAGCATCTTTACATTTGACGAAACCCTGCTCCCACGACTTTATGCCTGTTGAAAATATAATTATGCCGTAAGTAGTCTCTTTAATTTCTTTCTTAATATGTTAACCATGCTCAGGAAATAGCCATTATACGTTCAGAAAGTTTGAGGTGAATACACTACATTTTCAATAACTCTAACAAATTTTCAATTGTTATATTGTACCGTTACAGGAGACTTGTATGATTCTCAAAAAATATCCCCTTAGGTTATTAGAAAGATATCCCCCCACAAAAAAAAAAGGACAGTTTAATAATGAACAATACTAGACAAGGTGAGGTGTGAGGTACTTCGCCATTGCTTTCCTCACTGACCTAGTCGAGCAGCTCTGACCCTTTGAGTAGCAGTGTCCAGAATGCCATGGCATCACTCATACCTCGGTAGCTTCCACATACTCTGGGCTATTTTTCTCTAGCCTGTGCCAACAGACAAATATAAAAATACTGCATTTATCAAAAGATGGAAACAGGTCTAATTGCTATTGAATTAATTCTTCAAAACAAGAATAGATTGAAGTTGAAAATGTAATACTCTCAGGACTTTGTCTTGGTGCTACAATCATCATGGGTGCTACAATCATTACAATAGAAATGTTACAGCTTAAGAGAACCACAATATTGAGTTGTCAAACTTAAATCTTCTTGGCTTATAAATAGATAGCAGAAGTTTAGATTAAAGAGAAAATGTTCTAGGTGCTTAAAAATGCTTCCTCACCTTAGGCAGTATTAAAATAAAATAGACTAATAATTTTCATAAATTTGTTTCAGAAAAAAAAAAAAATGTTATTAAACAAGCTAATAGAATTAATGTTGAAAGACTCATTTAAAATGTTTAAACATTGATATACATATGTTTACTCACCCCTTTTTGTTGACTTGTTAAAAGTATAATCTTGCCATATGCCCAGTGATGCAGCAATGCATGAATCTACTGATGAATCAATGATGCTATGGATTATTTCATTTTCAACATCATTCAGCACAGTTCTTTCTGCAACTGATGCTTGAGACACAAACTTTCTTTTTTGTGGTGGTGGTGGTGGTGGTGGTGGTGGTGGTGGACAGAGGAATGTATTAAATTCCTATTCTTTTGAAAGGTGGAATTTTAAGATGTTATACCAAGGAAAGGTGGAAAATAGCTCCACACTACTGAAATGCTGCTCGACCTTGAGGCTTCACCACTTAGGCTACCTGGCTTGCAATTTGAAGTACAGACTGTTAAGAAGCATAGTAAACATTTATGAAAAGTATGACTTGACTATGTAAATTGAAGATGAAATTAGACAAATTTAGGAAAATTTACACTATAATCAAAATAGACATTTCAAGACGCCATAAAACTGCTTTATTTTGACCCAAATGTTCATGAAACTTAAAGTATAACAGTTCAAACACATATCTTTTAAGGGAAAAAGTATACTTTTGCTTAAATTTGCTGTCTACTTATGAATGAGTGCTAAGACGATCATGCTAGTATGACCTATTCATTCTTGTCTCCAGTGGCTATGGTAAAGAATGTAACCTTTACATCTTCCATTGTCTCCTAGGCCAGGATGGATACACAGTCCCTTGTGTTCTACATTCCTTCAGTCTGTATAGCCCTGCTTCATGTTTATAAGTATTTTATGTCTTTCTTCCTCCTCTTATTTAGTACCATGAGTGAGTTAATATTTTGCCTCTGTTTTGGTTGCAGGTTATTGAAAACAACTATCAAACTGCCCAGCTCAGGCAGTAGTCAAAGCTTCAGTCGTGCGCGTAGTTTCTCACGCCGTGTCAGCCTGAATTCGTCCAACTTAGAGCGGAGTAACAACAAAGAAAATGATGGAAGTGCATCATCAATGCAGGATGATGTTCAAGTCATACCTTCCTTTCTTAGTCCCAGCAAGCACATAAGCCCTTCCAAAGTAAGTCAGCTTAACTAATTAATGTTCTTAAAATAACAATATCCAACCTCTTTTGCTGTTTACTGTAGTTAGTCATTCCAAATCATTTTCTTTGGTATATGGGAGAATAATATACAAGGTAAATTGGACTGATTTGAAACTTGACTTCATTCATAGTTTCCAAAAGCATGTGTTTTCTGCACAAATAGGATATCAAAAACCATTTGTACATCTTTTATCTTTACCTCCTTTTTAATTAATTACTTATTTCAAATATTTATGGTTGGTTCCTTAGTTTAGGGGCTGCGACAACATGTAGCCCCGTGTACTTTGGGTGTGTGTAGAATTTGTCTGATAACCGGTGTTAATTGTGATGGCTGTATTAGTTAGTATGTGTTATCTGTGATTCAGGTAAGGACTGCAGATGATCAATTTTTCAAGTAGTTCCTACTTTTGCTACCAAATGCTACACCTAGCTTCAGACTTGGCTACTAGATGCCATTGCAGTCAGCACCTGGCATCAAATGTTGGAACTAATATAGTGTTGTCAAATAATCTAACCTACAAATTTTGGCTTCACACAAGTGTAGTTAGTGCAAGGTTCTTTTTCATGCCATAAATCTATGACATGGGACTGCCGGCTTTTCTTCCCCTCTGAAGGAAGGCATAAGACAATACGAATGCAATAACATGTATCAAAATCCACCATAGACCACAACAGCTATTAGTCAAGGACCATCGGGGGCGTGGTGTCGCAGCGGTCAAGATGTTGGCTTCTCACCATGGCGGACCGGGTTCGATTCCTGGTCAATGCATGTGAGATTTTCAAAGTGAAATACCAAGTCCTGTGGTTCGGGTTCCACGTAAAAAGGAAGTCCCGTGGCTCATGATCTCAATATTAACGGTCACTTAAAACTACAATCTTCCTTCCTTCAAGGACCATCATCATTTTTCATATCGCATCAAAACATTGGAACGGAGGATATTAACAACAAACATTCCAACCTATGCTCCACTCAGCAAAGAGTTTTTTTTATCTCATACAAGGACCTATCAAGATTTTTTAAAGAACAATTTTTAGCCTATTTATGGGAATACAAAAACATTTTTTAGATTTAAGTCATTTTTTTCACAAAATTATTTTATATTTGCCTATCAAATTATGGTCCACATTTGTGACAGATCTGTTTTTTAAATATATTTTTATAAAAAATAATAATAGAAAAACATTTTATTGACTAAGATTTATTAAATACCTGTGGGTATTTCTATTTAGTTTCACAAAATTCATCACAACATGAAATTCATTCACCGTGAGTTTATTTATAATTTTTTATAACTGAATCTATCCCCCAAAAAAGTTTTTGAAATTCTAGGATCCCTATGTGTTATCATATAGTACATTAAGGTTTATTATATTTGAATTGCAGCCAATGGCTACTCCTTAATTTCTTCTGTGGGAGCAATGCATGCCTCTCCTAAATGGTTTTTCTTATTGCCACTTTTTGTTGAATGCTGCCCACTATCCAAATTTATAACTTATCTTTTTAAACACATTATATATTAATTTCATGGATAGATTTTTAAAAAAGTGTGCATGAATAGTTTTAGTTTATTCATGCTATGGTAAGGTATGAGGGAGAGCCTTTGTTATAAGTGCCGGAATTAATTACTGTTGGAATTAATCTTGATGCAATTTAACAACAAGCTTAACTTAAACGGTTGATGGTAGCTGTGCACTCAGTTATTTGTACATCAGTTCACAGCCTCCCGGCAAGTCCTAAGTCCACTGCGGCAGCGACAGCCCCTCGAAGATCATGACCCCAACTCTCAGGATAGTGGTTATGGGACAGCCCAACCAGAAAAGGAGGAAGCAAAATCAGGCTTTAGGTAAAAAACCTGTACATTTTGGTTATTGATTGAGGTTTTACTCCTTAATTTCTTCTGTGGTAGCAATGCATGCATCTCCTAAATGGTTTTCCTTATCTGTACTATATTTAGTAGTGTGATATTAGTATCTGTAGTAGAAGTGTGTCATAACAATTTATTAATCCATAAATCCAATGCAAGTGCACCTGGGGTTTTCTCAGTGAATTCTTATTGGGATATTAAGGCTACATTGAATTTTGTACAAGCTGTTTTTGATTTCTCTCTTTCAAGTTTCCAATTTGAGTAATGCTGGGGCAGAATTCTAGTATGATTTGCTGTCCTTCACTCTTCTATCTATAACATATTTTACCTCTCTGTGCTAGATGAAAATGTCATGTTCAATTATTGTTGACTTTCTTCTATCTCAGGTTTACAGAGCCACTTGGCTTGGCTCCTCGGCGATGTTACATAGACCAGTCCCCCAGGAAGGACATCTTCCAATCTCCAAGGAAGGATATATTTAAGTCTCCTAGGAAAGAAATCTTTCCTACCTCGCCCCTAAGTCGAATTCCTCCTCTCTCGCGCAGCTTTTCTTCTGGATCTGAATCCATTGACGATGGATTCATGGACCTTATTGAGTGTGAAAAATTGGTAAGCTATTTAATAGAACAGTTTACTTATTCGTAGTATATAGGCCTATTTGTGGGAAGAGATTATCCATTATAAAATTAATCAATTTTTAAGTCGGTTATTACTAAAGTGTTTTATTTTAAATTCATTTAACAATCTTTGTGACAACTATACTTGTAAAATAAGGCACTAGTGTGAAGAAATGAGTAGTGTATTGTTGTACATATCACTGTTGGTTGCATTCATATTTCATAGCAAAGGGAGTTTCTATCCTAATTTCAGTCAGTCGGCCTTGAGTGTGCATTTGGTTTTCCTCCAATCTTACCTTTGTTTGAATTGTTATATCAGGATGACGATATCCAGCTACCTTCTGGAATTGGATTTCTCATCTCGGGGCCTCTTAAGGATCAGACTGCGTCAGGGAATGTCAAGGTCATCAGCAATATTGAACGACATCCCAGAACATTATTGCGACGGAGCCACTCCCTAGGAAGTTCTCAGGTAAAGCTTACAACAAATGTGGATCTGTTACACAGATATCAAATTTAACGAAGAATGCATACTGGATAGATTTTTCTGAAGCTTTCATGTGCTATCAAAGATCTTCAAAAGAAAAACAGGTGTATGATTTTGAGTTCAATAGTACCTTAATTGGTGGTAAAATGGGGTTGTCTCCAGCATTACTAGATTCATATAGAGTAATTGAATCGACACATGCTAAAAGGGCCTCAGTCCAAGCAACCTAGCTTTGAGAAAAACTAAAAAAACTGTCTAAACAACAGACTGAGAACCTTTCAGCATACATTAAGAGTTTCCCTAGCTAATATTAGGTAACCCACGTGTGTGACTCAATTCCTTTAAACATAGATGGTTGAGGCTATCCTATATCATGCAATTTTCATGCTTAACTCAGTTGGCAATTTCTTGTGACCGAGATCCTTGTAGCATGTGGCGATTCAATTACGCTGAGAGTCTACATTATACTAGATTTCCTACTGTTATTTTGTTGCTAATGCTGTTGCATGTCCCTAATTGTAATTTTTGATGATTCATCATTCCCTCTCTTCCAAAAAATGTAAGTACCCTATAAGTCTAGTCTACTTATTATTTTTTATTCTGACTGAAGAGTCAATCTGCTTTGAACTTATTGAGCTGCAAACAATGAACATGATTTTTAAGGTATTTATTTTTTCATTCCAGGTTTCTCCAGTAAAATCTCCTAGCCACAATGAAACATCACCTTCACAAACCGCTACTTCATCGCTCGTTGATCATTCCCGTCCTTTCAAACGTCCAGATCCTCCCTGCATGAATCTTAGTCCACTGAAAACCAAGCGTCTGAAATATCTACCTCTACAAGCTATAAACGAGAATGCAACTGTCAGTTCTTGCACTTCCTTGGAAAAGAAATCCCTTAGCGACATCGGTAAAGAACGGCCACCACATGTTCGAATTCAGCGTAGCTTCTCGGAAACTGAGGCGACCATTAAAAAGGCCCTGCAGAGATGTAAGTTAATATGGTTTTGGATGTGTACAAATTTTTATGAAAAGACATGTTAGTATAGAGGAAGATACCGGTACACAAGAGTGTTTAATATGCATGTTTTAGTGGTATACAGATAAAACGCTCATTGTCATTGTTGCCAACATTCATGACAATTTTTTCATAAATTTCTGCTATTTAGGAATACAGAGATTCATTTTGGATCAGTTTTGACTGTTAGAATATCTGAGTGTACCATTTATTAATGGTTTTAGTGATATACCCTCAGATATCAATTTTGGCTCCCAAATATTATAAATTTAGTAACTTATTGTAAATAGAAGTTTAGTGGCCTTTTCAAGTCTTAGTTGTGACAGAAAGAACTTAAGGATCTTTTACCTACTTTCTTCAAATGTAAGTTGGCAGCAATATCTATTATGAGAGAATATCACAGGATTTCAGGAAGAAAAAATATTCTCTGCCAACATCAGAAAGATCCTCCGATATGCTCTTAAGTTGAACCACATTGTTGTGTATTTTGTGGACTCCAGCCATGCATTATGTTGCAATTCTGCTTTGTAACTGAGGTTGTTCTTGTAACCTTTCAGCAACCCAGTTTCCAGACCTGATTGGAGACTTCAGCAAACCTTTTGTATTGCCACTCATGGAAGGCAGACATCAAGATTTGAAGACCATTTCCCCAGAAACATTGGCAGGTGTTATTAGGGGAGACTTCAGTGAAATGGTGGATTCCTATGCAATAATTGATTGTCGGTAAGTATTGTAGTTCATTAGAATTCTTTTTACAATATTTTTGAAATTTCATTGCTACTAATTTCAGTGACATCATTCATAATTCAACTTGTCAGTAATGTGTACTTCAGCGGCAGATGATCTCGCTGTCCCGACCTTTGAAACGATCAATCATTGTAACCTCTATACAGCTTGTGTAGAGTATAAGGGCTATTTTTTGAGTGGCTGCTAGAGTAAAGAGGAAATATACTTAAAAAACTTAATCTCACAATGAATAAGCACACATTCTTTTTTGTTTAGTTTATGTTTAGTACATGTTTCGGGTTAAAGTAAACAAAAAATGCATTGTATTGGTAAGGGCGGAAGAGAATAAGTGCTTCTTCATTGTGAATAGATTGTTATTAAAGTCATTATGGAGCAAAAGAGAAAATATTATGGTTTCATCATTAGGCCAGGCGACAGGTCAGAAAAAAAGCCTCAGTAAGGAAATAATTAGTGGAAAGCTGGAATTTGCTTTAAGTGGCTGTAAGTGGCTGTGTGCAAAATACTGTAGTAGTTAACTCTTAATGGAGACACAAAGAAATATTAAGTGTCTCCTCCAGACACTGGATCTGCCCCTCTCCCCAAGCTCAAAATCTTATTTGGAGCAAGTGTAGTTATAAGCTAATACTCACGTATTGTATTGTTTTAATTGGTTACTTTTTCAACTTCCATTAATGACAGAAACAAATCACATTTTTGAGATCTAGTAACTTGGGCTGTGCGCTTGTAATTTTATGTGATCTTGAGTGTAATACATTCATGATTGTAGTTGTGTACTACAATTGGTAATGTTTAAAAAAACTGGATGTTGTATGTTTCAGGTATCCATATGAATATGATGGTGGCCACATCAGAGGTGCAAAGAATATCTACACTAAAGAGCAGATAATGAAGCAGTTTGTTGAAATTCAGCATTTCCATTCCAGCACAGCAGTAATAGGAGGGAAGCGCAATATCTTAATATTCCACTGTGAATTTTCTTCTGAGAGAGGACCATCTCTGTGAGTAAAATATTTTAGTTAGCAGTTTTTTACACTGGAAAAGAACGGGGGGAAACAAACACTGTCCCCTTTTGGGGAAATTTGGATTATAGATACCATAAGCTTCTAGTAGGTCTAGTACTATATTCCGGCACATCCAAATATGAGAAAAACTCAAACAGTCCTCTAAAAATTGGCTTGTGAAAATAAGTCTACTAACAATCATAGTCCACGTGGACTTCAATTGTTTTTGCACGTCACAGAGGACTTTGTTTTCCCCTGTACACTATTTCTAGAGATCTGTGTGTGTGTTTTTCACATGTTTTGAAAAGAATGTACTGTGATACTGCTAAAAGCTTATAGATTTCATCATCTTGCACAGTTTCCAGCCACTGGCCGGGTCTGTTTGGAACACAAGCCTCTCCAATGTCTTCTGTCTTTCCACCATCTCTCAGCCTCCACCCTTGTCCAGTCTTCTCCTCTCTTCTTCACGCTTTTTTCCACCCCATTCAGCCACCTGTCTCTCGGTGTCCTTCCTTCCCACTTCGTCTCGTGTATCCTCCTGGATATCCTCTTCTCCTCCATTCGTTTGACATGTCCATACCATCTAAGTCTAGATTTCTCTATACCATCCTGTAATGGTTCCTCCTTCATTAATTCTCTGGTCCTCTCATTTCTTATTCTGTCCATCTTTGTAGCTCCAATACTGTTTCTCAAGAACCTCATCTCACTGGCCTGTATTTTGCTCTTCTCCCTTCCTTTTTTAACCCAGGTCTCCGAGGCATACGTCAGGATAGGGACATAGTAGGTCCGATATATGATCTTTTTGCTGTTCTGAGGGACATCCTTGCTCCATAACATGCTTCTCACACTCCTCCGGAATGCTTCTGCCTGTCTCCCCCGCTCATTTATTTCTCTGTTTCTTCCATCATCTTGTATCAGGCTTCCCAGATACCTGAAACTCTCCACTTTCTTCAGCTGTTCCCCACCAATTGTTATTCCCGTTGTGGTTCTTTCCTTCTTCCTTGTTATGATCACCATCTCACTCTTATTTATGCTAAATTTCATCCCATATCCTTGTATTATTCCTTCCCACACATCCAACTGTTCCTGTACCTCCTCCCCCTTGTTTACCCAAATCAAATCATCTGCAAGCACCATTGCTTTCATCTTTTCTTCCCCCATTACTTGTGCCACTCGGCATTATGTCATCCATCACCATAATGAAAAGTAATGGTGGCAGTGTACTTCCTTGTTTCAGGCCATTTCTCTGTTCCAACCAGTCCGATTTCTCTCCTCCTACTTTCACACAGCTCACACTTCCCTTGTACATCTACTTTATCCTCCTTATATTCCATTTTTCTACTTTATCATCCAGGGACTTGCATACTTTGTTTCTGCATACACTGTCATATGCTTTCTCAATGTCAAGGAAGGCCATCAGTAGATCTGTTCCATACTCATAGTGCTGTTCTTTTAACTGCCTTACAGCAAAAAAATATCCACTGTGGACCTTCCTGCTCTGAAGCCATGTTGTTCTTCCCTCATCCCTCCTTCTATCCTTGTCCTAATTCTCCTTTCCAAAACTTTCTCAAACATCTTTGCACAATGACTCATCAGTGTTATTCCCCGATAGTTTCTGCATTCTGTTCTACTACCTTTCTTGAAGATCGGGACATTTACCGGTATTACCTTTTTCCAGTCCTCTGGGGTCTTCCTTTCCTTCCATGCTGTCTTCATCACTCGGTACAACCATTGTATCCCCACCTCTCCTGCTGCTCTCACCATCTCCACTCTCAACTCATCCACACCCGGTGCCTTCCCTCCTTTCATCTTGTTCACTGCATCTTCCACTTCTTTCCATGTTAAGTCCTTTTCTGTTTGCAGTCCATCTTCCTCTTCCCCGATTTCTTCCTCCTCGCCGTGGTTTCCATTTGGGTTCAGAAGTTCTTCAAAATATTCTTTCCACATCTTCTTCAGTTCTTCTCTATTTTCTATCTCTTGTCCCCTTTTGTTCACCATTCTAACATACTGTAATCCGTAGGATCCTTCCGCCTCTTATTTTTTACCATCCCATACAGGACCTTTTTTGTACCTTCACTATCCTCTTTCATCATCTTTGTCCACTCTTCCATCCACTTTCTTCTCTCCTCGGCCACTACTCTCTTTGCCTCCTTCTTTCTTTCCTGGTACTCTTCCCTTGTCTCTACCGTCCTATTTTGATACCTCCTCCTAAAGGCTCTATTCTTTTCCCTTACTATATCTTTTGTCTTCTCATTCCACCATGGTGTTTCCTTCCACCTCTTCTTACTACTTGTCCTCCCACATACTGCTTCTGCTGCACCTAGTAGTGTCTTCTTAAATCTGGCCCATTCCTCTTCCACCCCTCTTTCTTCATCTGTTGGAATTCCTTTACCATTTTGAGGTACTCGACCCATCTATCTCCTTCTTTCAGTTTCCATATCCTTATACGTCTTTCCTGGTTCTCAGTCCCTTTCTTCTCCTTAGTCCCTCTCAGGTATAACCTTGATGTCTGTGATGTTCTTATTTAATTCTTTCTCATATAGTATATAGTCGACCACCGACTTCCTGGTCAAGTCATCACTGTACCAAAATTTCACTGTTTTTCCCTGTACCCTTCAATTGTCACTTGAGATATTTTTGTAACAACAAACAACATATTTTAACAGTTGTGAAGTATTCTTGTGGTCAAATAAATCTACAAGGGGAATTAATGAAATAACAGTAATTTATTATAACTGCAGGGTATGTACAGAAGAAGAATTAGCTTCATTTTTTGTGCTTTTCAGTACACTTGATCCATTAGTCCACAATCTCATGGAAGGCCTCCAGAAAAATAGAAAAGAAAAAGCAAAGCAACAAACTGTTCTGTGTGAGCTTTATTGCTTTATCACACTGTAATTTGCAAACCCCTCAAATGTTCTTTCAAAGGTCTTTGTTCTCTAGTGGTCAATCCGAGGATTGGTTTGCAGCAAATCTCCACTCTTCGCGTCTTTCCGCTTTCCTCTTAATTTCTCCGTAGGTCTTGCATCCCACATATTCCTTAATTTGATCCATATACCCAGTGCCGTCGCGAGAGTGCGCGGGCCCTAGTAGGCACGAGTTCATGGGGGGTGGGGGGGGGGTGGTAGTTAATGCAAATTTTAGACTGTAAGTGGCTGTGTTGTACAAAGAGCAATGTTTTAAAAGAAATTACAATTTCAGGCTAGTTAAAACTCATTTTATTACATTTCTAGTTTCTAAACAAACCTCATAAAATTGGATACAGGAAGCACCTGATCAGATAAAAGCAACAAGCAGTATCAATGGAAAACGAAGCATGTGCTTGATGTACTTTCTTACCCAAACGCACATAATTAATAATAATACGCAATCATGTTAACATAGTAGTGGCTACGCTGGCTAAAGCTCAGCATTAGGTCACGGGGCCAAGCTCTCTGCTGACTCGGTAGACGCGTGGGTTCGAGCCCCACCGTCGGCCGTCCTTGAAATGGTTTTCCGTGGTTTCCCATTTTCAACGCCAGGCAAATGCTGGGACGGTACCTTCTGACAGGCCACGGCCGCTTCCTTCCACATCCTTGCCCAGTTTCATTCACCATCATTCATTTCATCTCTCATTAACTCCTCTCATGAGGTTGGCGTCAGGAAGGGCATCCGGCCGTAAAAATCATCGCCACAAAGACTTCCATCGCATCTCATCCCCGACCCCGTTGGAAAACGGGAATAATAAGGGGTAGACATACAATGTTTACATATTTGAACATCTCTACGGCTATATAGTTTTTCATAAACTAAACTACTAAAAGTGCTATAGGTCCACTTTCACCAATAAAGATGAGCTGAATGGTCCCTTTGATCGAGAAATAACATGGTTTACAAGGCAGGCTTTTTTTTTTCTAAAAAGAGAATAATTTCGTGTTTTTGTTTAGAATTTAGAGCTTTTTATTTATGTAAAAGGCACTTTGCGGGCCTTTGCTAGGGCAAAAGTGCAGATTAAATCGTTCATTTCTAATTTTTTGGAAGTTTCACATTCGATTGACAGAGTTGCCAAACCGTTCAGACGCTCCTGCGCCATCGTTGATCGCAAATAATTTTTGATTAGTTTTAACATGGAAAAACTCCTTTCCCCCGACGCAACCGTTATAGGAATTGTAAGCATAATTCGATAGGCGGTCTTTAAATTAGGATAGGACTCCTTTATCGAGACTAAGTACTGCAGTGCACCTAAAGCACTTTTTACAGATGACTGAACAGCCTACCTAAATAATTGTAGCTCCAGAAAAAGTTCTGCTGCATCCAAATCTTCACGCTCCCCGTCATTTAGAAAATTAGAGTGTGTTTGACAATGATCTTTCAATTGCTTTTCCTCCAAATTGAAAAGCTTGGAAGGATCGAAAAGAAATCCAAAGTATTCCGGAAAAAAAATTACTTCGTTAAATATATTTTCTACGCAGCTCAGTGCAGTATCTTCGCCGGACGAAAAGTAATTTAACGGACATTTATTTTCAGCTTCTTTTTGAAGTTCCTCTTCGTTTTTTTCCCACCTGTTGATCATTTTGCTGATTTATTTCATCAAAGAACCTTTTGTGATTGCCTTGACGGCGAATATAAAATTTCTTTGCATAGCCCAAATTTTCCATTATTTCTCTAGCCAGTGTTGTGATAATTTTGAAAAAAATGACTTTAGGCTCTGAAGTTCGGTTAAAACCGTATCTAACGAAGTCTTCTCAGATTGGAGAATTTTACTTGTTGAGTTCACAGAAAATAAAATATTGTACCAGATAACGAGGCTTGAAGCAAATTCATACGAACTTGTATGAAGCAACAAAGATTGGGCTTCTGACCGGGTAACAGGATCTTTGGTAGTTTCTGCCACTTTTTCTAGAGTTTCGTTTACTTTACCTAACTGGTACCTGATGGGCTTGACACTGTCAATTCTACATTCCCATCTCGTGCTAGATAAAGATTTTAGTGTGAGGAGGCCAGGACATAGTTCGCACAAAATGTCTCACCTTTCCGTGGAAGCTACTAACAAAGTGTACAGACACTGAACTATACCAAAAACATGTCATAGCGTCCTTATTGTATTTAACCATGTCTCCCAAAAGTAAGTTAAGATTATGTGCAACACATGCCATGAACATTGCTCGTTTATTAATATTTTTTACTCGCGTCTGCACTGCCTTATTCTTGGCCTTCATATTAGCACCGTTGTCCCCTACAGTCCATGATATCAAGATCATTATCCTCCAATACACGCTCTAAAACCTCAGATAACCCATTTCCCGTAGTGTCGTGTACCTCCAAAAACTCGAACGATTCGACGATCCTTGTAGTTTATGCCATCATATCAACATAGTGGAGGACCTACTATTTGCTCCTTGTGGCTCACATTGGGCGAACAGAGGATAACCGCATAATATTTAGCGACACGAACAGCATTCAGTAGGTTTTCCTTTGTACCAGCGCCTTAAGAAAAGAAAATTATTAACATTTTCGCTAATTCCATTTAAAGAACTAACCTAATGTTTAAATTTAGTTTAAGTTTAACTTACCTAACATCGAAATTATATCGTTTTGTATTTCGGGACCGAGATAATGCACGTGGGTTTCGTCATCACGCACCCGCCGAAGATGTTCCTTCATGGGCCTGTCAAAAATAGCGAGCATTTCCATCAACTTTATAAAATTCCTATTTTCTCTCTCGAACAGTTTGCACGAACTCCCTCGAAAGACAGAATTTGTCTCAGCCAAGTATTGTACTGCTGCGATGATACAAACACAGCATATTTTACATTGTTGGCTTATTTTAATTTGGGCTGGACTGAATCACACTATGTTTATTTACTTCATTTATGAAAAAAAAAAAAAAACGTGAAGTGCAGGGCCTAGCGCGACCGCACCTCTCGCGCCGCCCTCACGACGGCCCTTCATATACCTCAGGTGTGGTTTTCCTCTAGGTCTTTTTCCATCAACATATGATTGTCTTCAGGATTCCTTCATGTCTCAATAGATGGCCTGTAAGTTGTATTCTTCTTGTAACAATTGATTTCCACAAACTTCTCTTTTCACCCACTTTTTTAAGCCCTCTTCATTTGTAACCTTGTCAATCCATTTTATTTTGAGCATGCACCTATAGCACCACATCTCAAAAGAATGTAGCTTCTTCTCTTCCACAGTCTCCAGAGTCCAGGTTTCACAGCCGTAGGATGCCCCACTCCAGACATATGCTTTCAGAAACCATTAAGCAAGGCTTATTAATATCAACTTTTATTTATTTTTAAACTATCAAACCTACTATAGGTCTATCTACCATATTTCATACTGTAAAACAATCAACCCACTAGTGGTCTGTCTTCCTTTCATAAAGCTTAACGTTACGACTTTAAAAATCTTACATTCTCTATTATTATTATGAATCTGAAGTTGCTGCTGCTGTCGCGCCACTGCCGAGAGGGCATGTGGTGTGCAATGGATTAAGTAAACGGAACGAAAATCGAGTCTAACGCCCTTCTATAACATACGATAAATTGAAACTACTTAAAATAATTAACAAACTTTACCCACTACGTCAGATTATAGCTCACCAACTTGAAACCACGCAAGGAGCCTCCGCTGCCTCAGCGGACATCACTATTACTAAAAAACTTATCATTACAAATATTAATTATAAGAAATTCAATTTTCAACCCCCATTCAATTTAAACCCCAGGCTAAGGAGCGCATAGACGCACCACGTACCTGGACCACACGCCGCTGACTCGCTCGCACCAGCTGCTAATTTAATTGAGTACCCTGATTTCAAGGCTGATGTTCTTAGAAGTTAAGATCTCTTTCTTTCTGTTAATGCCAGCTTTTGCTTGAACAATTCTACTTCGTACTTCTGTTTTTCTTCGTCCATCCCTACTGAACCTACTGCCTCGATACAGAAACGAGTCAACTTGTTCAAGTAGAATGTTAATTCAAACCTTGGTTTGCTCTTGTTCGTCACATACCATCATTTTTGTTTTGGATTTATTTTCATATTACAGTACAACCCCTGTAATCCATCACCTTTGGGACTTAGGGTGTAGTCGAAACGCAAAATAGGTCGGATTATCAGAAAGTACAGAAACATATGGATTTACATTAAAATAAACAATCTCTGAACTCAAGATATTGGGGTTCCTTTCCATCTTTCTTGGTAGAACCACATCCACAATGCGTTGTCAAGCCGTTCAAGTTGAGGCTTTTTCAATGTTTTGCGATTCTTAAGAGCGTTTTCACCATCATCACTGTACATGATTCAATGTCTTTCCGATTTCTTCTCCAATCTTTTATTGTCGTAACGCCTGCATTGAATTCCTTGGCAGATTTTTGGGGAGTGATTTCCCATCGTCCAGTCTTCGTAGCACTGCTAATTTTTTAATGAAAGAGTAAAGAGTTTACGTTTCACTCCTGACATGTTGAAAAAACATGCACAACTGTACAGTAAACAAATTACTGTACAGTACTGTAACGAACACAGAGGAACAATGTCGTAAAGCCAACGAACAGTGAGCACTAAAAATTTCACGGTGCAGTACGTACTGTACAAAAGGCGTACGACAGAAACAATACGATAGATGACGGAGCACTAGAACGGACAAGTGATAACAACAAGTACCTGTAAATTACAATGGCACGACGGGTAATGAGTCACCGCTACAATTTGGGGCAAGTTCAGCTCGAGCACGGTCGGATCAACTAGTTTGGTGGAACAGCCGAGGGTGGACGAGAGGGGTTCTGCTGTACATTCTTCTACCTTCCCCATTCTAGTTAGCATGGTTTCAAGGTCTTATTCGCTCTCTGCTAGGACAGCTATATCATCGGCATATCTTACATCTATTCTTTGGCCGTGTATTGATACCCCTGTTGTGAATCTTCTCTGACTTTTTGAAGTGCATCTTCTATGTATAGATTAAAGATAATGGGTGATAATGCACATCCCTGCCAGACACTTCTCCTTATCTGCACCTCTTCTTGTTTTGTCCTTCCATGTATAACGGCTGTCTCATTTTTATAGAGGTTCCATATTATTCTTCTGTCTTTATAGTCTATTCCTACCTTTTTCAAAACTGCAAACCTTTGTCCCATTTGACATTATCAAAGGCTTTCTCTACGTCAATGAAAGCTATGTATGTAGGTAGATTCCTTTCCAGTCGTTTCTCTACGGCTAATTTTAGTGCTAGAATTGCTTCTCTGGTTCCTCAGTTTTTCCGTAATTCAAACTGATCTTCCAAGAGTATAGCTTCAACTTATGCTCTATGCGGTTTAGGGCAATCGTGGTTATTAATTTAGATGCATGAACAACTAGGCTGCGAGTCCTATAGTTTTCTCATTTAGTGGCATTTGTCTTCTTAGGGATGGGGATCATAATGTTTTTCTCAAAATCCATGGGCAGTTCACCCTGTTCATACATATTGCACACACGGGTAAACAACTCCTGTTTCATTTTTGTTCCTCCTGCTTTAAGAAGTTCAGCTGGTCTTCTGCTTCTTCCATCGTGTTTTCAGACAAATTTCTCCGCTGTATAGTTCTCCTTTGTACTGTTTCCATCTTCTTGCAACTTGGTCATCATCATCCAACATTATTGCCATTTTCATCTAATATTGCCCTATTTTTATTTCTTCTGTCTTCAAAAAACTGCCTTACATTTTATGTGCCTTGTCTATGTTTCCCTTTCTCATGTTATCCTCAACTGTGACACAGGCATCCTCATGGTAATTTTCTCTTGATTGTTTTGCCTGTCTGTTGATTCTATTCCTCAGACTTCTATATTTCTATTAGTCTTCCTTGTTCTTTGAATTTTTTAATTTTCTTCTCTCTTCCATCATATTCAGTAGATCATTCGTGATCCATTCCTTTCTTTTCTCTAATCTTTCCTTTCTTATTATTTCTCCTGCTGCTTCCAAAATACCAGTTTTAATTTTTTCCCCAGCTTTCTTGAATGTCATTGCAGTCTTCTGTACTTGTTTTTAGCCTATTTTCATTATATGAAAAAAATAGGCTTATGAGATCACCTTTTGTCCGTGTGTCTGTCTGTGTGTCCCCCTAATAACTTCTAAACGGCTGGACCGATTTCATTGAAACTTGGTAAGGTCATAGCACCATTTTGGCCGACCCCGACCGTGCCCTTCAAATTGTATTGCGTCTCACCAATCCAACATGGCGGCTGTGTGAAATATTTCACCAGCATTAAATATCTCCGAAACTATTACCGATATCACCCTCAAATTTTGTACTAGAAGTTCACCTATCAGACTTTCGTAAACCTGGTAACTACAAAACCAACATGGCGGCCAATCGAAGTTGCGACTTTAAAATAGACGTTTCTCGCGATTTAACCAACCAATCGCAATGAAACTTGGTACAGTATATGTTTATACACATTGTAATGCACCGACATTTAATTTCGTTCCATTGTTTACATAACCTCAAGATGGCGGCTGTGCGAAGTATTTCACCGGCATTCTGTATCTCCGAAACTATTACTGATATCACCCTGAAATTTTGTACGGAGATAAAGGGCACTACTAGAAGTTCATCTGTGAGACTTTCAAAACCCTGTTAACTACAAAACGAACATGGCGGCCAAGCGAAGTTGAAAGTTTTAAATAGACTTTTCTCGCGATGTAATCGTCCAAACGCAATGAAACTTGGTACAGCAAATGTTTATACACATTGTAATGCACTGGCATATAATTTAGTTCAATTGTTTACATAACCTCAAGATGGCGGCTGTGTGAAATTTTAAAATTAAGTTTTTGTTTCTTTGTGTCGTAATCATGCGACCAAAGTGAAAGTTTGGATAATGAAGCTACGCAACAATTTTTCTTTATGGTCCATAACTATATGGCCTATATATACAACAATCCAAAATGGTGACCATCCAAAATATTTAGACGGTTCTCAGTATCTACGAATCATTTACAGCAATCAAACTGATTTTTTTAATGTTCATAGACGCTATGAACATAAGTTCATCTATAGGACGTATGTTGATAGAGGCAATTGACATGAGTAGGATATATGAAAATAGGCTGTCTAGTTCTTCACGGAACTACTTGTTTTGTCTGTAGCCTGTTGATACAACTCCAGTGTGTTCTTGTTTTTAAGTTCAGTTAAATTCCATTTGCATCTATTCTTACTCTTAATTCTCTTGAATTTTAGTTCACTTGTCATCATTACCAATACATGGTCACTTCACATCGCATCCTGGATATCTCCTGTCTTTGACTTGGTTTTTAAATCTTTGTTTCACTAATATGAAATCAATTTGATATCTGTTAATATCGCCAGGCATTTTCCACGTGTACAGTAGAGTCCCACTAATTTGAACTAATTGGGACCGAACCCTGTTCGGATTAGGTGGATTTTCATCTAATACGACAACGTATTGATGTTAAGGCTCGAAAACCAATTACATAGTACTATAATGTTTTATAAGCACTGTTGGCATGCCGCTGCAACTCCTAGTGATATAATGTTTTTGCGACATTGGCAAAACATTGCCTCTTCATGTCGTTTCAGTGCGTTGCATCAAAAGAAGATCACTGACTTCACTTCTTAAGTGTTGCTTTGCTTTTCTGTTAGTTTTGTCGTTAACATTAAAAAAAATGCATTCAAACTTTGTTATGCTCATTGTTAGTACCTTAGGTTTATAAGTTTTTGTATATAAGATAGCAGACAGATTCACTGTTTACTCCTGTAGCATTTATTTCATGTTTTTCTGTGCTAATAAATTTACGTTTTTACTTGGAAAAACCAGTTTAATATTAATATTTATTTCTTCCTGTTTTAAAATTCAAACCAAAGTTGGTAGATATTTTTCCTAGCCCTGTTCGGATTAGGCTGATTTTCGGATTAGCGGGATTCGGATTGTAGGGACTTGACTGTGTCTTCTTCTAAGGTGGTGATAGAAAAAGGTATTTGTGATGCAGAGTTTATTTATTTGGCAGAATTCCACAAGTTTATCTCCTCTTTCATTCCTTAACCCCAGTCCAAATTCCCCAGCCACACCTTCATCCTTTCCCTCAGGGGCAGATGACCTCATAGTTCTACCCCTTAAAACAACAATAACTAACTTCCTTTCCCTCACCAATGACAGCATACATGTCTCTCAAGATGGTAAGGCTTTCATCTCCTTTAATTCTGCCAAATATCTTTTCGAGGTGACCATACATTGTGTCAATTTCATCCTCTTCATGACTGGTTGTTGGTCCAATCAAGTGAAAATCCAATGGTGTCAAGTCCAGACTGTGTGGTGAATATTTCAGATCATGTAATGTATCCATTGAATGTGCAGCACAGATAATTGCCCTGTGGCAGCAATACTACTTTTCATAGAATCCTCCCCAACATTTTGATCCTACGGGAGGTTTCAGATTGATTACTTGCATGTCTCTGTATCAAAGCACTATATACATGGTCCTTACACTCCATTGGTTGTGTCTTACTCTCTGGCTGGATTAGTTGACCTTGATGTTCTGTCCCTTAAAACAACTATCTCCTCCATCATTACTCTCTGGTTCATAATCTTCTGTCACTGCCCAATGGAGAAGAGGATCTCCTTCATGAGAAATTGCCATGAATGCTTGTGGTGACCTGTCGGCTACCTTGGTACCAATCTGTTACGTACTTGTAGTCAAGACCGTAATGGATGATATTATTTTTATTGTTAATTCATTTAGGGTTTTTTCGATATTGCTGTAATTTAGCCCTGTGTACTTGGGTGTGTGTGATGTCTGTAGTAGTATGTGTATTTTTGTTGTCTTGAAACTGTATTTACTTTGCTCCACGTTGAGCGTACAAATGAAATGTTTTGACTGGTCCTTACTGTTGGGTGACAAATGTAACTGTTTACCTTTGCCTAAGCTATGTTGTTTTAATGGGCGCCAAGACCTCAACGCTATGTTGAAATCTAAATTTATATTTTACAACATCTAGCTCCGGTAGAACACCTTCAAGAATCTATTCACTCAGATCGTGGTATGATTTGATCATTAACCCAACAAACAATTGTATCAGGAGAAGGAATTGGTCTATATCTAATGCTACCTACTGAAAGCAAAGATTGCATGGTTAAAAGAAATGAATTTATTATATATAACACGTATTGCAAAATTAATAATAATAATAAGTTTAAAATTTATATTGGAGCGTTGCGATTTGAATATTACCGGTAGAAAATTACGTGAAAACGGATTCGGATAAATTACTGATTTTACTCTTATTCCCAAGCTATGAAGTTACTGAATATAAAACAAAGAGAGACGAGAGATTGCGTAGTTCTGCGTCATTCGCGCTTACCACTGGAAATTGCCGAAGCATTTCCCTCGTACTGGATGATGAAGAGAGCTTCCCACTGTCTCCTGGACGTCGTCATCTTCTTCGTTAGTTGATGATATACTGGTAGATATGATCACTTTATGGTCCGAACATCGGTGCCAAACACTCGTACAACCACACTGGTTAAGTTTTACAAAGATAGTCCTCGCCTCCACGGCGCGCCAACGATATATGCACTCGTCAGCTCCCCACTCCAGTGCCGACTTCCACCTTACGTGGTCTCCACTGATTGGCTGTGCCACCCCGCTACTCCCCTCCTTAGGCTCAATACACACGGCGCGCGGATGATGTCGTTTGCCGTTCCAGACTATTTCGCCTTTTCTTGACGCTGCAACCCAGGCTTGCGACATACTTCTTGACAAGAATAAGCCTGTATCTGAATTCCCAGTGAGTCATCTCTCTCATAATACGCTAACTGACAAAACTCCGTAAAATTCCGTAATCATATAATTTTCTATGATAATGTAGTTCGTAATAATTTGCTTGATAGTGTTTTCTAGAAAACCTATCTGTATGCTTATAATTTTATAAAAATGCTCCAAAAAATACCTTAATAATAATAATAATAAGTTAATAATAATAATAAATTAACATGAAAAATTCTCTTGGCTGAACAATTTGCCGCGTAAATAAATATAGAATGGCTTCCTACTGACTTATGCCAGTGGCATAAAAACCCCTCAAAAAACACGTTACAGTCTGGCAAGGATTGGGAAGGGGATGACCGTGGTTTAAAGTCGGGAACCATTCCGACATTTGCTTGGAGTAGAATGGGAAACTTCAGGAAACCACTTCTAGAATGGCCAAGGTAGGAATCAAACCCTCCTCTTCTCAGTTTTGTCTCACTGTTCTAGCCCTCAGACCAAAATTAAATTTCTTGGTAGAGCCGGGAATTGAACCCAAACCTCCGGGGCAACAACTAAGAATGCTAGCCACTGATCAATGACTAATCTTAAATTCTGCTGAAATTTCATCAATAGTGATTCACCTATTGGTACGGATCCACTGTTTAACTATCTCAGTTGCCACTTAAACTAACCTCCCACTTCAATAACTGATATATTGCCTTTGATTTTAAAAATTTTCCACCCATTCATACATTCTCCCCTAACCTAAACAATTTTTGAAATATTGAACCTTCATTCTACTGTAGATTTATACAGTAAAGCTTTTTTACTAAACGACCATTCATGGTTCCGCAGTAATTTGGTCTTTAAGAGGGGTGGTCGCTTAGTAGGGGGAATACCCGAAGGTCTCGATTGAAACTATGCAACTATATAAAAATTCATGTAACAAATTGCCATTTGCCATTTGTGTTACAATTCTTAAGTCAATTGTCATGTTAAGTGGACAAGTTTAAACTGTTTATACCATGGACATTCAACCTTAACTGCTTCTGCCTGACGAGGGGTCCTGTAGTTTGTGTAGGTTGCGGGAGGGAAAGTGGTGTGGATTGAGAGCATTGTTGAGTGTTGGACAAGGGAACTTAAGCTAACCCAGTTTTGAAAGCATTCAGTGCGAGGTCGTGGTAGTGTCACTTCACCTTCATCTTCATCTGATAAAAACAGAAAATTTTCATGAATAACCCGTTGCCTAAGCTCGCTCACTGCCCCGTCCATCCGCATTGCACTTGCAATGTTGCAATGATGACACACAGTACTTTACATCACTTCAGCCACTAATATTGAGTCTACCACATGAGTACAGCCCTTAAAACTTTGTATTTTTCTCCCGTTCATCCTTGGAAGGTTAATTTCGATAGTAATAAATATGATGATGCGATAAGTGTACACAAAAGAACACTCATCTCCACTGTACTAGGGGTAAGATGTTTGCTTGTATGATCTCCAGGTAATGGAAATGACATCTTCAAGTCACCAATATTCTGTTGTATGCCACCATAGTACTTACAACATTTTCTCATGCACAGCATACATACTAATTTTACTTCCATTTGTTGTCAGTAGGAGCACCATTATCCACTCAAGCACAACATTCATAATCCATTTATTTATTTATTTATTTACATATGTTACGCCCGCATTGGAGCACTTGACCAAAACAAGTATATACATATCTCTAAAACAATATTAGAGATTCAGCTTCTTATTTTTCTTCTTTTCCCAAAACATTTTCATTCTAGTTGACCTTGCCGCTCTCTCTGCATCGCTTATAGTGTAAGTTTTGCGGGTAAAGGTTTTTAAGGGAAGTCGGATGTTCTTGTTTTTCAAGATATTCTTCTCATCTTTGTTAGCAATTTGGGACATTGTCAAGCCGAGTTCATCCAGATCATTTTGAATTTCCATAAACCAAGAGTTCTTTGTTTTACTTTTGAAAAAATAATTAAATAATACTTTTAATTGTCTGGTATCCTGCAGGCGTGAGATATGACAAAAAAAAAAAGGCAATTCGCCTTTTACGCATAGTATCGACTATAGACTCTGTTTCTTTATAAACCACTTCATTTGGTAATAGACGCCATTGACTATCCACCTGATGTTTTTTATTAATTATAGTCCTGAGAATCCATTATAGTATTTTTCCATCTACAATGACATTTTCACCACCTCAATTAATGTAAATTTTCTTAGCCTTCTATAAATATACCGTATGTTTGGGAAGTTTAGTCAGTATTGTTGGTGATTCCTCTTTTTTTTTTTTTCATAACCAAAATGTTGATCTTTTCTAAATAATTACTGATATTTGAAATATTGACCCTTTATTTCAAAGATAAATTCTTAAATTTTCCTTCCTATGATGATGATTATAATTATCATCAGCAAACTTCTTGATGGTGGCTTCCATTAAGCTCGATTCCCCAGAAGCCGCTGTGTTTACCCACCCATTAAAATATCCCATTAGGTTGTGAGTTTTTTGTTGTCGCTCCTTAACTCCCAAGCAATTTTTGTTTTTTTGAAATGTTCTATCTCTTAGCCTTGTATTTGTTATTTATTTCAGTTTCCGTTTCCTTCGGAATTCAGACCGCAGCCAGAATAAAGAGTCTTACCCAGCCCTGAATTACCCTGAGATCTATCTGTTGCATGGAGGCTACAAGGACTTCTATATCAAGTTCAAGGATATGTGCGAACCTTGTTCTTACCTGCCTATGCTGCATCCCAGCCATGAGTCGGATCTTCGGCACTTTCGCTCTAAGTCCAAGTCGTGGAGTGGTGACAGTAAGAGCCGGCTAGCCATTAGAAACAATCTTAAGAGATTAGGTCTCTAAATATCACTTCTATGTATCCGTATCGTAGGAAGTGAGCATAGCATTATTCGAGCAAAGCAATCTTATTAATATGAAATATTGTACTTCATTACATTCTCATCAGTTTTCAGATATACAGTAGTAATGTTTGAATTATTATAAAATGTATGGGACAGGATGAAGGATTTTGGCATTGAGGGCATACAGTGCTTTTGATAGAGACTGATGACTAAGCAGTGAAGTGAAATATTTCATGTTCTACAACCATTGTTTAAAATACAGATTGTTATAGACTATGTTTTTTAAAAGAGTATTTTTTGTCGTCGGCCCCCTGTTGTGATTTCGCGCAGCAATGAAACTTTTATTGAGCATGAGCATGATAAATTCTTGTTAAGTTCTGACTAAAAACGTGTAATCCATTCTTTATTTTAATCTTTGAATATTTAAAAGCTTTAGCAGATTTGCAGCTCAAAAGATTGTATGTATTGTAGTTAAGGGGTGAAGAAAGGAGTTTTTTAAATTTAATTTTGTTTCAGATCAATAATTCAGCGTTTACTGTGATACGGAGAAATTTTCAGTTTCTATAATCTTTCTCTTTTTTGTTTGTTTAAATTCTTATTTTATTTGTGATGTCAGATATGAGTGAATGTATATATGTGTGTGGTTGCATAGTAGAAAATATTTAATCTTTTGTGAACATATTGCTATCTTTTATTTGATTATTGTGGACTGAGTTCATTATAGGTTATGTTTCTGATTATTCTCTTACTATGTCATACCTCTAAAATTTGCCAGGCTCAAAATTTTATGTTTGTAAAGCTCACTTTATTATTGAGAACTCTGTTTTATAGTGATAGTTCAGTGAAAGAACTTCAATAGGCAAAAATAGGGAACAGTGGCGGTCAATGAGAGGAGGCCAGGCCTCCCAGCTCGACTTGATGCTTGTACGCATGTACAGTACATACACCCTTAAATGAGGCAACTACTACAACAATACCTGAAGGAGGAGGAACAAGCATCAAGTCGAGACAAAGGAGTTCTGCCCTCCATTCATCGGCTGCCACTGGATATTGAATCAAAGAGTCAGAATACAGGCAACATTTTCTAATATTCTAGCCTGAATAGGTGAAGAAATCAAATACCATACCAGTTCCAGGTAACTGTGGAAACTTTTACTCAACCTCTATACTGTACTATTTTGGCTATGCTTGAAAGATTTCATTATGAAGGATGATTGATGGGTAACCTGAAATCAAATATACAGTAATAAGAAATTTATAATTTCAAATAATCACAATAACAAGGCAGATAACAAGCAACAGACTGACGATGACTTATGTCAAATTATTTATGTTTCTGTGTTGTGCTGATCTGTGTATCTATCATATTTTTGCCCCATTAAGTCGCTCTACAACCTTATTTTTCCCTTTATAGCTTGCTAAAATTAAGAATTTTCATGTTTCAAGATAATCCTTTTAATTTTTCTTTTTGCATTCTTAATATATCAAAATATAACGATTAATTAAAATTGAAGAAGACGTCTCACACTAACATTAGTGTTTCTTGCCGAGGGAGCTGTATCGTTTATATTTTATTTGATGTCCTGCTTTGTGTGATCTTAATGCTGCCATTATACTGTCTTCACATATCATCACCTAGAATTTTATATAACCTCTACTCGGAAGCAAGGAAGTACTGTATATGGAGAACATGAAAGTGCCTGGATTATTACTATAATATTACAATTGCTCTGAAATGATGTTTCTAAGAGAGCTTTGCAGCTTTCAGAGTGGAAGATAGGGATGGTAAACTTATGACCCGCATATCTCTAGGTGGCACACAAGCAGCTCGCCCAGCCTGCACAACAAAGATTACATCATTTAGTTTAAAATTTGAAAAGAAAATCTAACAGCATTCACGTAACTATGTTAATTTTTTATTGCTATATTCTTATACAGGAAGCCTGCTTTACAAAAAAAAAATCTTGATTGTCTAATCTTTGTATGCCTTATCCCTAATTTTCTGAAAATCACAATAGCAAGGCAGAATAAGGTCAACATTATAAAGCTGATGAAGGAGAAACAGGGAGGAAGAATTACTGAATTTATATTTATGAGTAAGCTTTATGGAGCATCTTACCATTCTGATTTGGCGTTTTGTAGCACATTCATTTAAAGTAACACTTATTTGCAATATTATGTACAAGTGTGATAAAAATAAAATGATCACATGTGATAGCCCATCAATATAGTATGGTACTAAAGCAAATAAAGACAGAAGAAAGTAAAAAACTTACTGAGGCCACACTGTTAGAAACACACATATATTACACTTCAATCTACATGTTTGTATTTGCTTCAACATGCAAACATGAAATTTTAGTAATTAATAGTTAGAATATTTATCTTTTACTGAAAAGGAGATCTGCTATTTATAAAAAGAAGGGGGTGTAGTCCATCTTACTGAGAAATATATGTTCAAATCCTTTTTTAATGATTTTTACAAAGAAAGATGGTTCCGTTTAAAAAGAATCGGTATATTTAGCAGAAAACGGATAAATCCATATTTTATCAGTCATTCAAAACTGCTAAAATCTGCATGAAGACAGCAGTTGACAAATGTAGCATCTATCACCATTGCTAAAAACCACAAACTCTTGTGGTTTTCAGTCCTGTATTTGTCCCAGTATGCAGGCCTGGCGAGAGGGAGGGGCAAACGGGGCTGAAGCCATAGGGCCTGGACGTACTGCGAGGCCTGGCACGTAGAAATGTCCAAATTCACTCAATTTAATTTTCAGACAAATACAACATTTTTTGATATATATTCGAATCTTGTGAATGGGCTGCAAAATATACTGTGACAAAGAGAACATAAAATGTATTTCGTACATCACAGTACTAACGCCTTCACAGCCAGGATAATAACAAAGTTTCCGGATTTTTCTAGACGTCTTTATATACCGTAGTGTGAAAATATCTAAATATCCTTGGCAAAAGTCTGACTACTATTTCATACGGTTGTGAAAGGCCTGTGGTTTATTTTTATGATGAGAATTAACATTCCGATCAGGTACAACGGAAACAACATTTAAAATCCACATTGAACAACATTAAAACGTACAAAAACAACAAGAAAAGTAAATAAAAATCCTTGGAGATTTTTTTCGTGGTAAATTTGATACTTCCAGAATGTCAAGAGACTAACAAAGAGAGAAGGGGCACTGCAAGTCCCAGTCCTAGGGCCTGTGCTGGCTCCCAATGGCCCTGCCAGTATGTATTCTTGTTCTCCATCTAAATAATGTTGTCCATAATATTCAGTGAATTGTTGTTGATGGATTTCATGACACATAATCTGGTTACTTAATTGTTCATCATTGTCTTAAAAATTTCATTGAATTCTTTTCAAATTAATCTTCCTACTGTTAAAATGTCATTTTAGTGGAATTTGTAAACATTTTCATAACAAGACCTTCAATGCCTATGAATGTATACATTAATGATATTTTAAAAATAGGCCTAATCTAGAGGCCATAGGAGTCTCATGCCTAAATGCTTATTTCAAAATAAGTGGTGGCACACTAGATAGCTTGCCAGTATTTCAGTGGCACTTGAGTCGATAAAGTTTGCCGTCCCTGTTGTAGGAAGAGTTACTAGCTAAAGAAAGTACCATGTTATCTTTTGGATTTTTTTGTTGTACAAAAATGGCTATTCTAACTGGAGGTATTATGCAATACATGGCAATAAATGTAGGGGACAGGTCATAGGCCTACTGATAATTTGGTTTCGCCTAGAGAGACGACTCTTTATAGAAACCATCTTTGAGCTTGACACAGCAGAAAGCATTTTTACAATAAGTTCTGCATCTGCTAAGGGAACATTCCCTCCCTCTTCAGAGTCTTGAGTTCTATAAACCTGATGTTACCAGCTAAATAGAGTACTTCTTTGCTAGCATGTAGTGATATAATCACTTTTATGGTATGTAATTATTACAGTTAGTAAAATGATTGTCAGGAGAATTTACATAATGCTGAAAACATTTATTTTGGCAACATGACTTTCGAATGAAGAATGGTAAAAAAAATCTTACTCTGAAATTCAACTCTCATGGAACAAATGGTCGACTTCAGATGTTAACTTCCTTTTTACAATATAAAGCAGACAAGTCAGCGTGTACCCGGAGTGGGACAGCCATGCCCATCGTGAACTCTGCAACTTCCCCTCTTTAGCCTGCAGTCACGGCTTGGAGGGATGGTGTAGGAGGGGCTGGTAAACTTCCGGCCAAGAACAGGGAAGCTAGCATATGTAGAACTGTAGTATGTTCAGCAGTGAATTGTGCAGGCTATATTTCTACCGTGAAAACTTGTAGCATAATCTCAATCTTCTCCCAAGCAGCGACTTTGCCAGGATTTCATTTCAGGAGGGGTCCTTTTGCCATCTACCGTCCATGATCGTCCTCATCAACACGCACACAGTCAATGCAAATTACACATTGCAATCAATAGATCAATGGTATGTAATTTAACAAACTGAGATACCGACGAAAAATGGCAAAATATTCTTTTTATTGAAATTCAGACACTCAAACGAGAGTTCAAAAATGAAGTAAGAAGAGGCTTCACCCAGTGAAGTGTGCTTACAAGTAACAAAGTCAAATCTAGAGAAACACAAATAATATAATACACACATCAGTTTGTAGTTGATACAAACAAATGAAACAGCAACAAATACAATTATTGTTAGGGGAAGATTGCTAAATTACCCCCCACCATACGGTGGTAAAGGAAATTTAAGTCGTAGGAAATTAATAAACAAGATCATTATAACACTAGTTAGATAATAATAATATCGTATGGCCTCGGGTGCCTGGTGCAAGCTTTGTTAATTGACACCCAGAGGGTAGCTTGCATGTCGAATTTCGTCGTTCCTTAGAACCCTATGAAAGTCAAGGAGGTTAGATATCTAAACTCCTTGACACTACAGCGCTTTCAAGTAGAGAATGGAGGAAGTTTGTGTTGGCGGAAAATCCCGAGTTTAATTTTGCCATTGAACACGGCCTACTGAATTCAAATGGGTTCTTTAACATACCAACAACGTATGACATGTGTATCGTGATTTTTGTCGCCTTCAAAAATCACTTACCATGGCCAGGGGCGAACCTGCAATCCTAGGGTTGGTAGTCCGACACTATAACCACTCACCCACCGTGGCAAGCACTAGTTAGATTAATACTACTTACTAGACATAAAACTACATTTATGGAAACTATTTACTATACTGTTGTTTGAAACTTATTCAAACTGCATATAGTCAATTGTATGTTCACTTCCCGTGGCTCATGATCGCATATTTAACAGTCACGTAAAACTAAAAGCTTCCTTCCGTATGTTCACTTAACCTATGAGGTTGGCAACGCTAGGCTTGTACAGAGGCTCAGTTCATATTACCAGGGTCACACTGATGATCAACACCTAACTAGGATTCTTATTCTTCCGAGTGTTTCATTTCCAACCTGTGAGTTAAAAAAAAAAATTGATTTATATACCTTTATTATAATTGTTAATCCAAACATTTTGGGAGGGTGTCTGGACCCCTGAACACCCAACCCCAACCCTCTGCCTACATCACTGTTTGAGTTTCAGAGAAGATTTCAGAATTCTGAGGGCATATATAAAAGAAAAATGCAGTGTTTTCTTTGCCTTCCAGGATAAAACCAAGAAGTCTTCTTCTTGTATTCAACCCTCAATTAGAATACATTCTGAAGATTAAAAACCTTAAGTCAATATTAATTTGTACTTTTTATTGTACCGGTTTCGGTAACGTTGTGGCCTTCCTCAGCGCAAATAATAATATGAATAGAAATGCAAGACTTACAGTACGGTACATTATGGTGTTTGGAGCCATTTTCAGTGTTGCCTTATTAAACAAAAGTTTGATGGTTTTCAGTCGGTCAACACTATTGTACCCAAATAAGATGGGTTATTCCCTAATCCCAAAAAAAATTACATGAGATTAATAAATACACTTGGTTGACCAGTTTCGATCGGCAAGTGATCATCAGATCCATTACACTTAGGCTATAAAATCTATGTCTGAAAGTATGGGTGAAAAGATTTACAATATATACACTTATCTAGTTGCAGTATTAGTTAGAATAATGCAACTCTTCAATATTTGTTAGTTGTAGTCTATGTGACGTTTTGTTAAGATACTGGAAGTGGTGATTGACCTCCAGAATTTGCTTGTTTGGAGTGAATATATGGATGTTGTAAATGGTCAATTCAGATTGTATTGTACAGACTACTTATCTGGTTGAGTCTTGCGTGTCCTGGTGAGAGCATTTAACTTGGTCACTGTCTGCACTGGACTGAAGGGAAAATCTTGTGTGTGAGGGTTCCTTACCTCGTTGGGATATTCCCCCTCTCGCATTCCTAAGTGCCATGTGTTCCTCCTACAAATGTAACTGTAAGTTGCCAAGTCTAGTCACTCTAATGTGGTATATGTATCATTTTACTAAATGTAATAATTACATACCATACAAGTGACTATATCACTACATGTAAGCAAAGAATGTAACTTGAGATTTGACTCTTGTGTATTTATTACTCTAGCTGTATGATCCATTATAATCAAAAGATTTCCTTAGTTCTGCCTCGTCAATACAATTTATTCAAAATTTTGGTGATATAATCACATGTCACTTAATCTATATCGGTACATGTTTCGATGCCTATTTGCATTGGCATCATCATCAGCCTTTCAATGTATTGGCAGCACTTAAAAATCAGTTTTTAAAAGTTTTTAAAAAACTTTTAAAGTGATTTAGTGTATAAGTGATTTGAGTGTGTTTTTATGTTAACATTTTATCACATCCAATGTACAAAGTGATTTTTAAGTGATGCCAATACATTGAAAGGCTGATGATGATGCCAATGCAAATATGCATCGAAACATGTACCGATATAGTGACATGTGATTATATCACAAAAATTTTGAATAAATTGTATTGACGAGGCGGAACTAAGGAAATCTTTTGATTATTTTAGCAAGTCAATACGGAAAAATGGGTGACTCTATTAGTCAAAAAGAAGAGGTATGATCCATTAGCAGCCAATATTCCTCTTCTCAAGTATCGCTTTGGCTGGCACCATCAATTTCTTGCCACTCCGATCTGAAGTGTGAATGTTCCCTTATGAATCCAGGGATAATGCAAAGACTTTAAATGCTGTGTGGTTTTTTTCCCCTTAATCTTAGAATTTTCTCCCTTTTCATGTATGACCAGATCATTGGTATACCTGTGTTTAGGGGTGGTTTTTATTAAATCATGTTTCATGAAGAAAAGCGACGTTATTCAGATGTGATAACTACATAGTCGCTTAATATATGTGTGTTGTGTTCTTAGGTGTGAGTTACTTCATCAAGAGTAGCGAGTTGTTATTTTCATGTTACAGAGGGATGTTAAGTTCCTTTGGTGGCATTTTATGTGCAATTCTGTAAATCTTCAGATTGGTAGAAAAGCAAGTGTCATTTTTTTTTCATAGATCTTTTTTTACTTTTTATTTGAAGGTGCTATGATGTAAATTATGGCACATTTCTTACTACCTTTTATTTAGAAGAAATACAATAACATTTTTAAAACTTTCATCAGAATGATGACCATGCTTATTTTCTATATTTTTCTACCACAGGCAAGTGGATATTGCCAAATTTATTTGAAACTATTACTGAAAATGTTTCTTTGCAAAATGCCAGGTGTTTGTTTGCCACATGGAGTACCACAGTTAGACAAATGACGTGTTCGTTTTTATCACATGCCTTGTGTCCCTTATTTTAAAACATGACAAGAGTACAAAGTAAAGCTCTCATTAGGGGAGTATTATTTTGGTCATCATTCTGTGGAAGATAACTTATTTTCAAAAAATTTATGGAAGATCATATTTGGATATTCTTTTTGTTGTTTTAATTGGTTAGTGTCGAATAAATTCTATCGAACTATCACTGCAGCATTATTCTCTTTATTCTTGGCTCGTAATCTCCTTTGTCCCATCACATTTCCCATTCCTGCTAATTGGGTAGTCAGACATGAAGCTGACATCTTAGGGGCAGGTAGTCTCAAGGCTAGTAGGGAACAGGTTGCCTCGTTTTCATAAGGACTGTGGTAACAGCGCTCCCCTGCTGCGTGACGTCATCAGCCGACCCGCGCTGAGCGGAAGGGACTACTGTTACGGCTAGCCTTGCACTAATGCAGCAGGTAACCAAGGGGTTGATGTACAACGTAAGAGCTCGTGATACTTCTAGCTATAAGTGCAGTTTAATATAATAGAACTTTATATAATTAGAGCGTGTAAATACACGCTTTCTTTAGTATTATACAATATAGGCACCATAGTATAACACATGCTTTGATCTTATAATACACTGCTTAACTCAAGGACACTACATAATTATACCTTGATTGACAAGGGTCATGTTACGGTCAATTTTCAAAATATAATGGTTGGTTCTTAAGTTTAGGGGTTGCGACAACGCGGTCATGTAGCCCCGTGTACTTTGGGTGTGTGTAGAATCTGTCTGATAACCGGTGTTAATTGTGATGACTGTATTAGTGTGTGTATCTGTTTTAATTCAAGTAAGGACTGCAGACGATCAATTTTCAAGTAGTTCCTACTTTTGCCGCCAAACGCCACTGTCAACAACTACTAGTTCAGATCATAGCTACCAGACGTCACCGCAGTCGACTCTTGGCAACGAACGTAGGAACCTAAAAGCGTTGTTTACATTCCTAACCTATACAATTTAGCTTCACACAGGTGTAATTGGTGGAAGGTTCTTTAACATGCCAGAAATCTATGACATGGGACCGCCGGGTTTGCTTCCCCTCCGAAGGAAGGCATACTGAGGGATTTTTAACGCTCTTAAAAAATCCGACGACTTCGGCTGGATTTGAACCCGCGATCTTGGGCATAGAAGCTCAGCATGCTACCAACTACGCCACCGAAGCCGCCTCGAGGGATTCCTGAGCTGGGTCAAGTATTCCCCCTTTTTCTATTGCCTTTGGGGGCGAACCCCCTTTCCCCCTATCATGGCTCTCCTTCCTTCCAATTCCCTCAATTCTCACTCATCGAGGGTTGAGGGCATATCCTTACCTCCTGTGTTTTATTTACATTCTTCGCCTTTTTATTTTCCATTTCCTCTTCTAGTTTGTAAGAGAGTAGTTAGTTTTAGTTGTAGGTTTCATTTGATCATCTTTCATTTTCTCTATCAACCAAACCATCAGGGTCCGATAAACTAGATATTAGACCCCTTTAAACAACAATTATCTACAACATGAATAATTAAATATAAAAGTTATTCGAAGCGACACAGAACGAGAATTCTGAAGCTTCAAAAATGAGTCATAATTGATGAAGTACCACATAATGTAGAATACACAGCACCGTTTTAATGCTATTAAAATTCATGCTCGATTAAACTGTTGAGATTAAGTATGGACAACTATTACATTTGTTCACTGTTCATGAACTCAATCGAGCGTTCCAGCCTGAAGAAATATTCACCTGGTGTATTTTTTCATCTTCTTGGATATTTTGTCATGAGAGACTGAACATTCATTACTTCTATTGTAGCTCCCCTGTGTTGTCTTCAGTGCATTCATGAACTTCATTCGAATGAAAGTCCTCTGTCGAATGCATGTCTCTACCACTACATGATTTATTTCTGAATATTTCTTGTAAATTTATTCAACCAAATTGGTAATGCACAGTTTAGCCCTTGAGACCATGGTACTGCTTAAATTCATCTTGCCTCTTTTTCCAAGCTTTCAGAAGGCTCTATGAGTCCACCGAACGACAAACGTGTAATCCATGCATTTTGTGGATTCAGAGTCTGCGATTCAGAGCTAGTAAATGCATAACTACCAAGGTTTGGACATGTCGATATAAGCTTTTTTTGCTACCCACCCAGAAAGGTAAAACAATGCATTGGCTTTTATTTCAGTTAGGGGAGGAGGTGCTCAATTCGTTTTCAGGAATCGAAGGGGCAATAATTTCTCTGGTGACATCTACTTCGCTATCTTTCTCCGGATGATCCTCTTCCTTTTTGCATATTACACCAGACATTCGAAGCACTTTGGCGGAAATATATTCGGAATCATCTTCGGTTCTTGTATTAGAATTCTTTTGAAGGAGTCCTTGAATTCGCCCTAAAATATTCATTCTTAAACGATATAATGTGTCTAAAGGAGAAGGATGACCATTCAGATCACCTTTCGTCCAAATCTGAAAAAAAATAAAAAAATAAAAAAAATCTAAAGCATCCTGGTTGAGACGATGGGTGAGTATGTACTCAATACCATGGGCACTCTTCTAATCTAATAGAAGATACTTCAAAGATTTAATGGATGTGATGATTCCTCCCTGAAAGAGCAGTATATTTTTCTTGCCACAGCATCTCATTGTTTCAATTAATTCGAGCATGTCATTGAGAATTACATCTTGAGATTCCAGATCTTTCCCATATGGGTTCTTGGAAGGTCTACCTGAAGATTTGGGACTGTATGTGTGTCTTCAAACTGCCTTCCTGACTAAATTTGGATTCGCATGTGCTACACGAGAATGGCATTACATCGTACCACCTAACAATTATTTCAATACATTTTCCAGTTTCTTCATCCAACTGTGGATCAGCTCCCGGTTTCATAAATTGCAGAGCAGTGGCTATCTTCTGCGACAATAACTGACACGCCTTCCTGACATTTTGTCTCTGAGTCTTTACCACGGTGATGTGACTTTCGTTCAGATTATGCAACATTTTGGGATCACTTTTCTTCTGAACGTTTAATAATGCTGCGATAGGATTTTTATTTACAATCTTCCCGCTCTTTAGCTGGAACCCAGTGACTAAAAACCAGTTTCGTACTAGTTTCAGAAGATGTGGTGCGTCAGCAAACATGTATATTTTTTCTTCCGTAGAGGGATGAGTGAACCAGGTTTCTTCAGTACTAATTCCTAGTTCCTTCCAAAGTTCAACATCCCCCCCCTCCATGTCGCTAACACATGCTTTTACAGTGTATCCCATATCGGCAAGTTTTAAAATAATAGAGTTTAAAATCTCGCGGGATACTTTCCCGTCAACATCAACAAAAAGAGGCACCTTCCATTGAGCAAAAAGTCCCCGATCCATTATTATTTGCACATTGGAGTGTGGCCCGATAACTTCATCTCCTTTCCTGTCATATTCCATGATGCATTTAACTTTCATTTCATCAAAAAGAAGAACCGTAATTTTTTCTTTCTTGCTCAGAGATGAACCAGCAACGCCCAGAACACGGAAAACATCTTGGAGAATTCCATTGTTCATATCGACTGTTGATGCCCATTGTTGCAGTGCAGACAGTCCAGGCAGGAATGTCATTTTCTTTTTCAGAAAAAAGATATGAACTCTTACTAATGTATCTCAGGTAAAATGCAAGAGATATTTTATCGTCTGTCCATTTAACTTTCTTTTTCTTACTTATGAGGATGTTTATTTGATTTTCGGTGGAAATTGAACCGAATATTTCCCGGACCCTTTTGCGCACACTTTTACAAAGTTCTCTTTTAAGCCTGCCAATGCCTTGGTTTTTCAGTACGAGTTTCTTCTCCAGCTCTGTGTTCTTTTGTCGCAACTTCTCATTTTCCATCTTCAAAACATTTATTTGATTTTCCTCCGTTATAGTTTGGACGTCATCACACACTTCTTAAACAGAGTACGAGCTTTCTAAAATTTGATCAACAGTTCTTTTATTTTCTCTCTTCTCACTACATATTTCACGTTCACGTATCTGCAGCTGGGTTTCTTCGGGTAGGTATCTTTACCTAATTTAAGTGAAGGCATAGAAGTCTGTTTCAGCTTTCTCTTAGGAATTAAATTCAATAATTCTGCTTTCAGGTCCCTCTCATAGTCATCCTCAGTAAAATGTTCAGAGCATATTTGTGAAGTATTAGGATTCCACTTACCATCTCTTCTAGTACACAGCACCCATTTTTGCCTAACTAAATTGTCTTTAGGGAATGAATGATACTTAATATGCGCACCCCCGGGATCCCGCTTTGTTTTAATAAGATTGTCTGTACACAAAGTCACCGTGCATTTCATTCCAGGCATCGCAGAAAACTGAAAGAAAGAAAAAAAAAATATCAAAATTATAAGGTCGTACCACGAAACTAATAATACAGAAATGTCTCTTTCATTTAACGAACACTTACCTATTTCTTGGGGAAACTTGTACAGCAGTACTTAATGAAGCACTATCAAACACCACTATATAATGAATATAATATAATAATATCGTATGGCCTCGGGTGCCGGGTGCAAGCTTTGTTATTTGACACCCAGAGGGTAGCTTGCATGTCGAATTTCGTTGTTCCTTGACTATGAAAGTCAAGGAGGTTAGATGTTAGATATCTAAGCTCCTTGAACATTATAGCGCTTTCTAGTAGAGAAATGAGGAACTTTGTGTTGGCGGAAACTCCCGAGATTAATTTTGCCATTTAGACTCGGCCTACTGAATTCAAATGGGTTCTTTGACATGCCAAGATCGTATGACATGCGTATCGTATTTTTGCCGCCTTTCAAAAATCACTTACCACGGTCAGGAGCGAACCTGCAATCTTGGGGTTAGTAGACCGACACGCTATCCACTCACCCACCGTGGCAATGACACGTAACGAGAATAGATAAACACATCAACACAACACCATAAATAATAGCTGAAGCTGCCAGCTTATTGGAGACTGTGGCGTTGGCTGTTGCCGGGTCTGAGCAATACGTCATCAGCCGGGGGAGTAGAGCGCATGCGCACGGAACGAGACAACCTCTTATATACTAACCTTGAGGTAGTCTAGCCTAGGACAATATGCTTGCTAGTTACTATATTATAATCTATACTAATATATAAAAATGAGATGGTGTTTGTCTGTGTATTACTTAATCACGCAAGAACCACGGGTCCGATTTATATGAAATTTGGCATGGATGTAGCTGATTTACCTGGTTAGCATATAGTCTACTTTCCATTTCGTGCACTATTTAAAGATGGCGACCATTTTAGTGACGTCACTACACCATTTGATTTCAAAATTTCATATTTCCATTTCAAATAAAAAGTACACGGGGCTACATGACCGCGTTGTCGCAGCCCCTAAACTGAGGAACCGACCAACCTAAAAAGAAAACGCTAAGAAATAGCAAACTTTTGATGGCATATACGAGGTTTAAAATTTAATTTTCTATCCGAAAGGTCCTTATCACTTTTCGTGTATCTCCAACGGTTAAGATTATTTGGAGTGATTTCCATTTTTAAGGTCTGTATTGACGCTTACAATGTAAAGTTAAGGTAAAGAATTTCCACCCAAATGATTGGGCGGAAATTCTTTACCCTTTAACTTAACATCTCCAACGGTTAGCGAGTAAAACCCAAATTTGTGCTATAAAACACGGTCAACGCCGAGCGGTGTAGTAATTATATAAAGCTCAATCTACACCGTTTCACCGATCTGAACCAAATTTTACTTATTTACCGTTTAGAACCCGACGAGTAACACTGTCTACATGAAATTTCGGACAGAAATATTGAAGTATCCGCCTATTCAATACAATTTTAATGTAAATTGGTATTCATAAGTACATGTTTCGGGGGTTTTGCACTCCCCCTTCATTGGCCTGCTTAACAAAAACATTGGGAAAAACTTTCCATGCCCTAAACCCATATAAATAAACATGAAGGAAAAAAAACACGTGTTACATTGCATATTGCTAAAAAATCCAAAATAGATTAGGTTATTATTCACATGCTACAGGATCATCAATTTAAGTCTCGCATCCGATACCGATCACGGCGCAGCAAGCTCTCGCGCTGATACCCGCTCGCTGGCCGGTAAAAAGTGTGCGACTTCTCCCCACTACTTCGCGTCAACATACAGTCATTTAATAGCAATTTCTAGTGAAAATAATTATCTACAAACTTGCCTGGTTTTACAAGAAATGTTCAAAGTGTTGTCCGTGTAACACAGCCCGGCACACGTAGAATTGACAAACAGACGTGGTTGTGGACAGACAAGGTACAGGAAATGGTGCATGAAAAAAAAGCAGCTTTTAAACAGTTGCGAACATCACCGACTGAGGAGAATCTTCTGAAATACAAAGCCACCAAGAAGGAGGCAAAACTAGCCATTGCTGAGGCTAAAGTAGATCACTACAAACATTTATATGATCAACTGACAACTAAAGACGGAGACAAAATTATCTACCGACTAGCCCGAGCACGGTGTAGAGCAGGTCAGGATATAGAACACTATATGTGTGTGAAGGATAAGAATGGTCGACGACTTCACGATAGCAAGATGATTCTGCACCGTTGGCGAGAGTATTTTAGTGAAGTATTCAACACTGAATTCCCTCACCCACAAATACCAGACAACAATGTTACAGCTGGACCAGTACCTTGTATCACTGAAGATGAAGTCAAAGTTGCCATTCGTAGCATGAAAAATGGAAAGGCTAGATGACCTTCCTGCAGACATCTGGAAAATTGAGGAACTTACTGATAACGCGACCACCTGGCTGACAGAGTTCTTCAATTCAATTATTCTCTGTGGTCAAATACCTACAGATTGGTCAACTAGTATCACAGTACCTATCTTTAAGGGTAAGGGTGACCCAGCTGAATGTACCAATTACCGTCCGATTAGACTTCTCCCACACTATGAAAATATTCGAACGTATCCTAGGCTGAGGAACATCGTACAGCTCTCAGCAAATCAATGTGGGTTTGTCAAGGGATGTGGCACGATAGACGCAATCTTTGCTGTGCGCTAGCTAATGGAGAAATTCCGAGAGAAGAGGAGGCCATTACATCTTGCTTTCCTTGACCTCGAGAAGGCATTTGATCGAGTACCACACCAGATGATTTGGTACGCTCTCCGAGATCATCAAGTTCCAGAAATGTATATAAACTGGATAAAAATGCTGTACAACAACACCAAAAGCCACGTGCGATGCCCTGCAGGACTGACTGACAGCTTCCCTGTGACAGTTGGGGTTCATCAAGGCTCAGTTCTGTCTCCCCTGCTCTTTGTTATCGTCATGAATTCCATAACGCGAGACCTGCAGAAGTGTGTCTCATGGACATTGCTATACGCTGATGATGTGATGCTTGTGGCAGACTCCAGGAAGGATCTTGAAACCCAAGTGCAGACATGGCATGATCGTCTGCAAGGATTTGGTCTTCATTTGAACATCCACAAGACTGAATACCTCGAAACGATTCCATCCCCTGGAACTATAGGTATTAATGGAGCTCCTCTTACCAAGGTAAATACATTCCGATACCTAGGCTCACGATTGAATGGCGACAGCTCTGTGAATGAAGATGTGCGAGCACGAATCAATGCGACTTGGATGCGATTCAGAGACGTCACCGGTGTTCTTTGTGATAAGAAGATGCCTATCCGCTTAAAATCAAAGATATACCGCACAATGGTGAGACCAGTTGCATTATATGGTACCGAGTGTTGGCCAGCACCTAGAAGTGCTGAGCACTCACTTCATGTCATAGAAATGCGGATGCTGCGAAGATCATTAGACATTTCTCTGCTCGACCATATCCCCAACACAACGATTCGACATACAGCTGGCGTGGCTCCAATCAATGAGAAAATGCAGGAATGGAGACTCCGTTGGTATGGGCACGTTGTCCGTGCACCACAAAGTTCAGTCATCGGCTCGGCCTACCATCTAACGGTCGATGGCCAGAGACGGCATGGGAGACCAAAATTGCGGTGGCTCGACACCATTAACGCCGATTTACGATCAAGAAACTTGAAATCACGCGAAGCATTAGATCGCAAGAAATGGCGTGCATTGATCCAAAAAGCGGACCCCGTTCCTACGGGATAGCGCTAAGAAGAAGAAGAAGAAGTTCAAAGTATTGTCCGTCAGCTCGCAAGCATGCCTGGCACCTCGTAATCAAGTTTCTAGACACACGGCGAATTTCTTCCTGGGTGACGTTCGTTATAACTTGGCGAATATTTTCTTTTAACTCCTCACTTGTGTGAGGATTGTTTGCATATACCTTTCCTTTCAGCATTCCCCAGAGGTAATAATCACATGGATTTAAATCGGGTGATCTGGCGGGATAATAATGAATCAAAAACGGCACTCTCTAACAGAAGAATACTTCGCATAAGAAAGCACAATGAATACACGTTGTTCTATAGAAAACATCACTTCGCATAACAAAGCACAATGAATACACGTTGTTGTATAGAAAACATCACTTTAAGGCAACTCATAAACTGTAAAATTGCCCCGAGACTGCACTGTATGTTAGGTTAAATCAACTAGCACTTCACAAGCTTGAATACGCCGGAGATACTGACAGCTTATTGCAACATTGCCCATCGCAGCGCACGTGTTCATTGTGGGGAGAACGCCAAGGCCACCTTCACCGGCCTAGCGGCGCGTACATGCGGGAAATAAAATGCTGACCCGGTACTATAAAACGATTGATGTTGAAGAATGTATAAAAATTAAAGTACATGGTTCAGGTTGGACCTGATTGTTGGTCCATTCCTTTTTGTTCTGATTATTCTTCTCTTATTAATAATTTTATTAATGCAGCCAATGGCCATGGTGGGGTTTTTTTTTTTTTTTAGGACTGGTCAGGGAAGGGATATTGAAAGGAACCGTCCCGGCATTTGCCTGGTGGTGAAAATGGGAAACCACGAAAACCATTTTCAAGACTGCCGAGGTGGGATTCGAACCCACGCTCTACCAATGACAGCGGGGCACGAGGTAGCGTGTTAGCGCTCTCGGCCACCGCGGCCGGTTATTCTTCTCTTATTGCCATTGCATTTTTTCATGGGGAACGCGGGGCTACATTTGTAAACTGTTTAAAAAAATATATTGGTATATTTTTATCTAGTCTGGCAAATAGGGGCCGATAACCTAGATGTTAGGCCCCTTAAAACAACAATTATCATCATCATCATCAGAACTTCCGACTTGAAAGTTCATCGTTCAGCTGGCGTCAACACGCTGTTCACAACAGTTGGAGAAGATTTCGACTAATCCCGATTTAAATCGAACTATTGAATCGGATTGTTTCGGTCGGTAACTCGGCACTCGGCAGCATAATCGAAACAATAGGCCATATTATTTTCTGCTCGAAAAAAGCTTTGTATAATTGCTGCCTAATTCGAAGAAATTTACTTGTTTAGCCAAAAATAAGTAATATACTCCAACAATCGTGAAAAGGAAGTTCTGTTCTTATAGGAACGCAGGCTAGTGTTTGAAGATGGGGTAGGTTGTTAGTTTGTGCGTGTGGTTAGTTTTGAAGGATGAAGAAAATAACAAACTATTTTCCATCCACTCAGGCATCGAAAAACCTGAAAGTTAATGAATTCATGAGTTAATAAATTAACCCAATTCAACCTTTCATTTAACATGTCAGCCCATAAAGTAATAACCGGACTCTGCAAATTGTCGAAAATTGCAATTTTGTCGACTACAACTGAGAGTACTCCTTAAATTTTGTTAGAAAAAAAGCACTGCTTATTACTATAGTAAAAATATCATCATCATCATTTCCCCTTATCCAGCTCCTGCCGGGTCGGGGTATTTATGGCACTTCTCCACTTTCCTCTTTCCTTCCACAATTCTTCTCTCCACGATCTTGTCCCAGTCCAGATTTCTTTTTCTTATGCTGTTCTTCACTGAATCGATCCACCTTGTTCTAGGTCTTCCTCTTGCTCTCTTACCCTTTCACTTTGCCTCCAGCATCTGTCTTGGTATTCTATTTTCTTCCATCCTCTTTACATGTCCAAACCACCTTAGTTTATTCTTCTCAATTCTCTCATTTAGTTTTCCCATCCCAAATTCCTTCCTAACATCTTCATTCCTCACTCTGTCTTTCCTTGTCTTTCCTATCATATTTCTTAGGAATTTCATTTCACTGGCTTGGATTCTACTCTCTTGCCTGCTTGTCAGGGTCCAAGTCTCAGCTGCATATGTTAATATGGGTACATAGTACACTTTATACATTATCTCCTTGCTTTTCCTTGGTACTTCCTTATCCCAAACAAGTTTTCTTAAACTTTGATAGAATGCATTGCTCTGCTGTACCCTCCTGCTAATCTCCATGTCCAACCTACCAGTTTGCATCAATTCACCTCCTAGGTAATTGAACGTGTCCACAATTTCCTAACTCTGACTTCCAATTTTCACAATGCCCTTTCCTTGTCTATCCCCTCTTGTCATCACCATGGTCTTGCTTTTCTCTATACTGATTTTCAGGCCTTACTTCTGAATATTTACGTTCAGTGCATCTAGTTGTTTTTGCACTTCTTCGGTGTTCCTTCCCCAGACCACTATTGTAATAATAATTATGCCAAATTAAAAAACATACATTATGAATATTCATTTTCATTAAAATAGGGTGCAACGCACAGACCACTATATTCCCTGCATTTAGGCCCTTTGGCACAAATATACACGGTTTCACCGATCTGAACCAAAATGTGTATACTTCTTATGTATATGGAAAGTTAAAATATTTTCCAGGGAATATTGTAAGTTAGCTATTTTTCATTAATTTCATTGCTTGTTTTGTTGTTACAAAGACGTGCTTCTTAATGGACTTGTTGTTAGATCTGTGTGTACCAATGCATTTTCATTGAATTGGGCGGGTGTAGTATGACTATTGTCATATTTGCGTGAAAACGGCACCACCCCCAGTCAACGTTGGAATGAAATGGTCATGTCCTTCTGTTGGAAGAAATTAAAATTTTAGATGGAAAACTTAAGAGAAAATGCAGGGAAAAGGAAGACCGTTTAAAAAATTATGAATTAAGCCATGATTTGGCTTACATAATTAGAACTTGCCTGATATTATTTGGTAGCATCTAGACGGATGAAGTCATCATCATCATCTTGCACAGTTTCCAGCCACTGGCCGGGTCTGTTTGGAACACAAGCCTCTCCAACGTCTTTTGTCTTCCCACCATCTCTCAGCCTCCATCCTTATCCAGTCTTCTCCTCTCTTCTTCACGCTTTCTTCCACCCCCTTCAGCCACCTGTCTCTCGGTCTCTTTCCTTCCCACTTCGTCTCGTGTACTCTCCTGGGTATCCTCTTCTCCTCCATTCATTTTACATGTCCATACCATCTAAGTCTAGATTTCTCTATACCATCCTGTAATGGTTCCTCCTTCATTAATTCTCTGGTCGTCTCATTTCCTATTCTGTCCATCTTTGTAGCTCCAATACTGCTTCTCAAGAACCTCATCTCACTGGTCTGTATTTTGCTCTTCTCCCTTCCTTTCATAACCCAGGTCTCCGAGGCATACGTCAGGATAGGGACATAGTACGTCCGATATATGATCTTTTTGCTGTTCTGAGGGACATCCTTGCTCCATAACATGCTTCTCACACTCCTCCGAAATGCTTCTGTCTGCCTCCCCCGCTCATTTATTTCTCTATAGTTTCTTCCATTATCTTGTATCAGGCTTCCCTGATACTTGAAACTCTCCACTTTCTTCAGCTGTTCCCCACCAATTGTTATTCCCGTTGTGGTTCTTTCCTTCTTCCTTGTTGTGATCACCATCTCACTCTTCATCATCATCATTTCCCCTTATCCAGCTCCTGCCGGGTCGGGGTATTTATGGCACTTCTCCACTTTCCTCTTTCCTTCCACCATTCTTCTTCCACGATCTTGTCCCAGTCCAGATTTCTTTTTCTTACGCTGTTCTTAACTGAATCAATCCACCTTGTTCTAGGTCTTCCTCTTGCTCTCTTACCCTTGCACTTTGCCTCCAGCATCTGTCTTGGTATTCTATTTTCCTCCATCCTCTTTACATGTCCAAACCACCTTAGTTTATTCTTCTCAATTCTCTCATTTAGTTTTCCCATCCCAACTTCCTTCCTAACATCTTCATTCCTCACTCTGTCTTTCCTTGTCTTTCCTATCATACTTCTTAGGAATTTCATTTCACTGGCTTGGATTCTACTCTCTTGCCTGCTTGTCAGGGTCCAAGTCTCAGCTGCATAAGTTAATATGGGAACATAGTACACTTGATACATTACCTCCTTGCCTTTCCTTGGTACTTCCTTATCCCAAACAAGTTTTCTTACACTTTGATAGAATGTATTGCTCTGTTGTACCCTCCTGCCAATCTCCATGTCCAACCTACCAGTTTGCATCAATTCACTTCCTAGGTATTTGAACGTGTCCACAATTTCCAAACTCTGACTTCCAATTTTCACAGTGCCCTTTCCTTGTCTTTCCCCTCTTGTCATCACCATGGTCTTGCTTTTCTCTATACTGATTTTCAGGTCGTACTTCTGAATATTTTCGTTCAGTGCATCTAGTTGTTTTTGCACTTCTCCGGTGTTCCTTCCCCAGACCACAATATCATCTGCAAATAACAGTAACTTCATTTCTTTATGTCCATATGCTTCCTTTGTTTCCTTTACAATTTCATCCATCACCATTATGAACAAGAGGGGTGACAGCACACTCCCCTGTCTTAGTCCAGTCTTGTTCCTAAACCAATCTGTCTTTCCAACTGGGGTCAGTACCCTGCTAACACAGTTGTTGTACATTGCTTGCACCAGTTCCAACATTTCTCTTCCCAATCTCTTCTTAACCATGGTTTCCCATACCTTCTCTCTGGGGACACTATCATATGCCTTTTCTAGATCTATGAAAGTCATGATCAAATCCTCTCCATATTCCCAGTTCTTTTCCATCACCTGCCTCAAGCTAAAGATTGGGTCCACTGTGGATCTTCCACTCCTGAAGCCATACTGTTCCTCTTGCAACTCTCCTTCCACCTTTCTTCTCATTCTTCTTTCTAATATCCTTTCCAGTATTTTTACTATCTGTGATATGAGGGTGATCCCTCTATAGTTATCATACACCTTCTTGTCCATCTCACTCTTATTTATGCTAAATTTCATCCCATATCCTTGTATTATTCCTTCCCACACGTCCAGCTGTTCCTGTACCTTCTCCTCCTTGTTTCCCCAAATCATCAAATCATCTGCAAACAACATTGCTTTCATCTTTCCTTCCCCAATTACTTGTGCCACTCTGGTCATTATGTCATCCATCACCGCAATGAAAAGTAACGGTGACAGTGCACTTCCTTGTTTCAGGCCGTTTCTCTGTTCCAACCAGTCTGATCTCTCTCCTCCCACTTTCACACAGCTCACGCTTCCCTTGTACATCTCCTTTATCATCTTTATAGTCCATTTCTCTACTACTCTATCCTCCAGGGACTTCCATACTTTATTTCTGCATACACTGTCATATGCTTTCTCAATGTCAAGGAAGGCCATCAGTAGATCTGTTCCATACTCATAGTGCTGTTCTTGTAACTGCCTTACAGCAAAAATCAAATCCACTGTGGACCTTCCTGCTCTGAAGCCATGTTGTTCTTCCCTCATCCCTCCTTCTATCCTTGTCCTAATTCTCTTTTCCAAAACTTTCTCGAAGATCTTTGCACAATGACTCATCAGTGTTATTCCCCGATAGTTTCTGCAATCTGTTCTACTACCTTTCTTGAAGATCGGGACAATTATTCCTTTTTTCCAGTCCTCTGGGGTCTTCCTTTCCTTCCATGCTGTCCTCATCACTTGGTACAACCACTGTATCCCCACCTCTCCTGCTGCTCTCACCATCTCCACACTCAACTCATCCACACCCGGTGCCTTCCCTCCTTTCATCTTGTTCACTGCATCTTCCACTTCTTTCCATGTTAAGTCCTTTTCTGTTAGCAGTTCATCTTCCTCTTCCCCGATTTCTTCCTCCTCACCATCTTTTCCATTTGGGTTCAGAAGTTCTTCAAAATATTCTTTCCACATTTTCTTCAGTTCTTCCCTATTTTCTATCTCTTGTCCCCTTTTGTTCACCATTCTAACATAATCCGTAGGATTCTTCCGCCTCTTATTTTTTACCATCCCATACAGGACCTTTTTTTGTACCTTCACTATCCTCCTTCATCATCTTTGTCCACTCTTCCATCCACTTTCTTCTCTCCTCAGCCACTACTCTCTTCGCCTCCTTCTTTCTTTCCTGGTACTCTTCCCTTGTCTCTACCGTCCTATTTTGATACCACCTCCTAAAGGCTCTATTCTTTTCCTTTACTATATCTTTTGTCTTTTCATTCCACCATGGTGTTTCCTTCCACCTCTTCTTACTACTTGTCCTCCCACATACTGCTTCTGCTGCACCTACTAGTGTCTTCTTAAATCCAGCCCATTCCTCTTCCACCCCTCTTTCTTCATCTGTTGGAATTCTTTCCTTTACCATTTTGAGGTACTCGACCCTTCTATCCCCTTCTTTCAGTTTCCATATCCTTATAGGTCTTTCCTGGTTCTCAGTCCCTTTCTTCTCCTTACTCCTTACGGATGAAGTAAACTGAGAAAACTATATGATAGTTGCATCTACGAAAAACAAAGGGAAAACATACCGTTAACATTGTGTTTGATTGTAAGAGAAAAAAAGGAGGTTGTTTAATATTTTACTCAATATATTGCATCAATACGGACCACGATGAGCAGCATTATAGACCAATCCATTCCCTGCATTTAGGCCCTTTGGCACAAATCTACTTCGTTTCACCGATATGAACCAAACTTAATGTACTTATCCTTTGGAACACAGTTATCATAATGAAATATTATGCCTCTGTATAAGTGCGATGGTGTTGGTGCAGCTGCAATTCCGATCCTAAGTCAAGATGGCGGCAAGTGTGACGGTTGAGTGAAGTTGCTCTTGCTACACCCTGCTTAAATAGAAAGTTAAGTTGCAGAAAGTGCTGATTCGTGTGAACTAAGTTATATTATTAGGCATCCTCTTCACTAAAAAGTAAACGCGATGTCTCTAAAGGAAGTAGCTAGGAAGATATCGGCTTTCGAAGATTCCTTGAAAGAATATCAAGCTCGTCTGGATTCAGCTGTCAGTGCCGCCAACCCACCAAACGTGCTCCAAGCGCTTGGCGATGAGTTCCAGGCGTTCAAGAAACAGGCCAGTGATGACATCTCCAGACTTAAAGGGGAGTTGAAGGAACTGGAAAACCGGCTTCATAAACAAGACGAGATATTGGATGAGGCTGAACAGTACAGTCGCCGAAACTGCCTCTTGTTGCATAGGATCCCTGAGCAGCCGTCTGAGGACGTCTACAACAAAGCACTCGAGACACTGAAAAATAAACTTTCAGTTGATATCTCACTGCTTGATGTGGATCGCTGCCACAGGCTGGGCCGCCGATATCGAACGTCTGCTGAGGTGGTCTCGCAAGGAAATCGACCGATTATCATCAAGTTTCTTCGGTATCATGATCGAGATCGTGTGTGGCGTGCGAAGCGAGCTTTTAAGGGCAGTGGGCTCATGCTAACTGAGTCACTCACAAGTGTGAGAAAAACTATCTTAAATCAGGCACGGGATATATGGGGATTGCAGAAATGCTGGACTCAAGATGGACTTATTTGTGTTTTAAGGGAGGATGGAAGCAAAATTCAAATATGCACGATGATGCAGTTAAACAACATGGCAGGGAGTAGGATGAACAAGTGAACCTAGGAAAGAAATTATGTGTATAGTAATTAGCTTATATTTGTGTCTGTGTATGTGTGTGCTTGTGAAAGTCAGTGGATCTGCCCACCAGGTTGCTCAGGTAAGCTCATTTTACTTCTTACTTAATTTTATGTCCCACTGCATACTTTCAGATGTTTGTTGACCAGGACAACGGCAATACCATTGACCTGCATTCCTCTCCCCTAACTTCGCCCACCCCTTCTCTCCCGTCCCTACCAGCTTCAACGGGACTTGTGTTGCAAGAGCAGCTTAAGAGCCACCCGCGGTCGTTACACTGTTGCCACCTAAATGGTCAGTCATTATTAGCACATCTGGAGGAGGTAGAGGCTATTTTTGAAGTAAACAATGTACATATTATTGGAATCAGTGAAAGTTGGATGCGTAAAGACTTGCCGTCATCTGCAGCTAACCTTGATGGATACTCTATATTACGCCATGACCGTATTGACAAAATAGGTGGCGGGCTTCTACTTTATTACAGAAACGACCTAAAATGTAAGATAATTTCCACTTCTGACCCAACACTTATACTGCGACCAGAATTTATGTTTGTAGAATTAGACTGCCATAAAAAGATATTAATAGGGATTGTATACAAGCCACCTAAAATAAGACAGACTGCTGATTTTGAAGATACATTAGCAGGTCTTGCCTCGGCATACGACGACATTATAATCATGGGTGATTTTAACACTGACCTTTTAAAGCAGACTGGTGAAGTTAACAGCCTACTGAATTTATTTCTCGCCACAAACATGACGGTTTTACCCCTGAACGCTACTAATCATGTTCATTACTCTGACCATACGAGCCATACCTTAATTGATCTTCTTGTGACAAATCAACCTCAGAAAGTAATTAAACACTGACAGATCCCTGCTCCTGGCATCTCTTCACATGATCTATTGTACGTATGTTATTCTATACGAATACCTAAGTATAAACCACGCTACATTACAATACGAGACTTACGACATATTGACCAGAATAAACTACGCTATGATGCATATAACTTGCCTTGGGATAATATACGTAATTCTCAGAACATAAACTCTAAAGTAAATACATTCAATTTAATGGTACTAGAAATATTTGACAAGCATGCACCAAAGAAACGGGTAAGAATTACCCGCTCTTCATCTGCGTGGCTAACGGCTGAGGTAAGATCTGCTATGGCCAGTCGTGACAAACTATACAGACAATACAGACTGACACATGATGCAGTTGATTTTGAGAGATATAGAATTCTGAGAAACAGAACCAAGCAGCTAATTAGAAATTCTAAATATAAATACTTTCAGGAACTGATGAAAACCAACAGCCCTAGACAAAAATGGAGTAAATTACGTGCGTTAGGGATAGGTAAGACAGTTGAACAACATGTACCAAGCATATCGCTAGAGGCTCTAAATGATCACTTCGCACGGCCAAAAGTAGCCTCTACCGCTACCTCCTTCCCTAAAAGTTCACTACCGGTACCCTTGTTACAACAGCAGTCTGTTTTTGAGCAATTCTCTTTTAGAAATGTCAGCTCGAATGAAGTTAAAGTTGTGATATATTCTATTTCATCCAATGCCACAGGTAATGATGACATTCCTATATCACTGATTAAGGATGTCTTGGGAGCTGTTCTGCCAATACTAACTCATATATTTAACTACTGCCTGACAAACGGAGTGTTCCCAGATGTTTGGAAAGATGTACTAATTAGACCTATTCCGAAGAGCTCCAAGTTTGATTCTCCTTCAGATTATCGTCCAGTATCCATCCTAGCACCATTATCCAAGGTACTTGAACGTCTAGTTCATACACAAGTTACTGAATACCTTACAAAGCATTCCCTACTCAACCCCTTCCAATCCGGCTTCAGAAAGGGGCATAGCACTGCGACAGCCTTACTACGAGTGACAGATGATATCAGATGTGCAATGGACCAACGGGACGTGACTGTACTGACATTATTAGATCTCAGTAGTGCCTTTGACACCGTCAACCCTCAGTTGCTACTGCAGAAACTTCGAGAACTAAATTTTAATAGTGTGTCATTCCGGTTCTTTTCCTCTTACCTCGAAAATCGCCGGCAACGTGTGATAGTGGGAAATGCGAGTTCGGGATGGCAAAGTAAGACCCTCGGTGTCCCTCAGGGTTCGGTTCTTGGGCCACTGTTATTTATCATCCAAATAAATGACATATCAAAAGCCCTTAATTTCTGCAAATTGCAAGTGTATGCAGATGATTTACAGATCTACTATCATTCAAAACCGAGTGATATCAATAATGCAATTATTAAAATAAATTCTGACCTACAACAGCTTAGTGACTATGCTTATAAAAACAGTTTATTAATAAACCCAAATAAAACTCAAGTGATTATTATCGGTACCAGTAAAAACTTATATTCCCTCAAGCAACGTGACATCTCACCAATAATTTTAAACAATAAAATCATACCCTACTCTACTTCAGTGACAAACTTAGGAATTATTATGACTGAGACCTTAAATTGGACTAAACAGGTGATAAGCAATGTAATAAAGTACATAAATGCTTATATCCTCTGAAATGGTTCGGTAATGTATTCTCTGTTCGACTTAAAGTACAACTAATTCGCTCTCTGATACTACCTATATTTGACTACTGTGACACTGTGTTGACTGAAATAACCTGCGACAGTAACAAGAAACTGGACCGGTGCCTCAACAACTGTGTAAGATATATCTTTGGCCTGCGATATGATGTTCATATATCACCCTATTATAAGGAGCTGTCGTGGCTTCGAATGCACCAGCGTCGTGAACTCCACATGTTATCACTACTGCACAAAATACTTTCCACTAATACCCCTAACTATCTTGTTTTACCGTTTTCTTACCTCTCGTCCTATCATGACCACAATACGAGATCTGGCTCCTCTCTTGCCATACCTATAAACCGTACTGTTTACAACCGCTCGTTCATAATCTCTGCGTCCAGGTCATGGAATTTGCTACCTGCGAACATTAGAGACAATCCCTCTCATCGCAAGTTTAAAGTGGCTTGCTGCAAGTATTTGCTGGATGGAGCCCGCTGACTTCCTGGATAAATGTTGAATGAACGAGTGAATGAATGAGATGAATGATCGGATTACTGTAGTTACGTCATTTAAGGGTACTTTACTTTGTGTATTTTTGAAATCAATGATTCTACCATTATTCATATTATCACTATTCTTATAGCTATTAATATTATTTGTGCTATTTGTATTTGTAATTATAAGTCATGTAGATGTATACTCTTCTAGTGGTTAAGTGTAAGAGAGGGCCTTGAGCCCTAACTTCGCCACCAATAAAGGCATTATCTATCTATCTATCTATCCTTGAGTGCTATGTGGCGATAATGACACTATTGCTACCTCAGGAGCACGGGACAGCCGAAGATATTCTAAGTTCTCTAATTATTTTCCTACGTCGCTATGCGACAAAAGACTACACTATTGGTCTCTACTTTTCTAACAGCCATGATATATAGGCCGTAAGCAGTGTCTTTTAGTTCACTTACTCCTCTTTCTAATCATCATCATCATCATCATCATCTTGTACAGTTTCCAGCCCCAGGCTGGGTCTGTTTGGAACATAAGCCTCGCCACTTAGTTCTTTCTTCCCACCACCTCTCCGCTGTCACTCTGGTCCAGTCCTCGCCTCTCTTCTTGACACAATATTCCTCCACTCCTTTCAGCCATCTATCTCTTGGTCTTCCCCTTGGTCGTTTCTTCTGCATCTGCATCTCATGTATCCTCTTGGGAATCTTCTTCTCATCCATTCTCTTTAAGTGTCCATACCACCTCAGCCTTGATGTCTCAATCCTACCTTGCAGGGGCTCCTCTTTCACCATTTCCCTGACCTTTTCATTCCTCACCCTGTCTCTTCTTGTTACTCCGATCCTACTTCGCAGGAACTTCATTTCACCTGCCTGTATTCTGCTTATGTCTCTTTTCTTCATTGTTCATGTTTCTGAAGCATAGGTCAGTATCGGGATATAGTAGCTTCTGTATAACACTTCCTTGCTTTTTTGTGGGACATCTTTATTCCACACTAAGCTCCTAATGCTTCTCAGAAATGCTTCTGCCTGTCTGCCACGTTCCGTAATCTCTTTGTCATTTCTCCCATTTTCCTCCACTATACTTCCCAAGTACTTGAGACTTTCCACCTTCTTCAGCTGTCCATCTCCAAGTGTTATCCCACTCATTGGTCTGTCCTTTTTCCTGGTTGTTAACAGGATCTCACATTTACTGATGTTGAACTTCCATCCGTACTCTCCCACTGTTTCTTCCCAAGCCTTCAGTTGCTCCTGAATTTCCTCCTCCTTGCTTCCCCAGACCATGAGATCATCTGCAAACACCATTGCTTTCATCTTATCTTCTCCTATCTTTCCTGCTATCCATGTCATTACCTCGTCCATAACCACAATAAAGAGAAGGGGTGACAGCGCACTACCCTGTTTCAGGCCACTCATTTGTCTGAACCAGTCTGTTCTTTCCCCTCCAACTTTCACACAACTCACACTTCCACAATACGTCTCCTTCACTCTGCCTACAATCTCTTTTTCCACTCCCATGTTTTCCATTGCTTTCCAAACCTTCTCCCTACACACACTATCATAGGCCTTTTCGATGTCCAGGAAGGCCATCAGCAGATCCTCTCCAAATTCGTAGTGGTGTTCCTGGAGCTGTCTCACTGAAAATATGAGATCCACTGTTGATCTCCCAGGTCTGAATCCATACTGCTCCTCTCTCAATTTTCTCTCCACTTTGGCTCGTATTCTACTTTCTAATATCTTTTCATATATCTTGGCACAGTGTGGTATGAGTGTGACTCCCCTGTAATTTCTGCACTCCTTTCTGCTTCCCTTCTTAAATATTGGGACAATTAATCCTTTCTTCCAATCTTCTGGGGTCTTTTTCTCCTTCCATATCACCCTCATCACACGGTACAGCCACTGTTTCCCAACCTCCCCTGCTGCCTTCACCGTTTCAACACTCACTTCATCCACACCTGGTGCCCTTCCTCCTTTCATCTTGTCTATAGCCATTTCCAGTTCTCTCCAAGTCAGGTCCTTTTCCATTCCTGTGTTGTCTTCTCCATCTTCCAATACATTGTCTTCCTCCCTATGACCATTTGGATTCAGCAAATCCTCAAAGTACTCTTTCCACACTGTCTTGAGTGCCTCATTGTTGTGTACCTCATTTCCGTTTTTGTCCATCATTACCACATCCTCTCGCAGATCTCTTCTCTTACTTTTGACCATCCCATAAAGTACTTTCTTATTTCCTCTGCTGTCTTCCTCCATCATCTCTGTCCACTTTACCATCCACTTCTTCCTCTCCTCTGCGACAATCTTGTTTGCTTCTTTCTTCTTTATCTTATAATCTTCCCTTGTCAGATCAGTTCTTTCCTGGAACCACACTCTGAAAGCCTTGTTCTTCCTTCCCGCAGCTTCTTTTACTCTCTCATTCCACCATGGTGTCTCTTTACACCGCTTTCTGTTGCTTGTTCTTCCACATACTGCCACTGCAGCTTCCACCATTGTGTTTTTGAATTGCTTCCATTCCTCTTCCCCTGTTTTAGGATTGTCTGTTGGCATCCTTTCCCTTATTATCTTCTGGAATTCTTCCTTGACTTCCTTTTCCTTGAGTTTCCATACTTTGATTCTCCTTTCCTGGTACTCTGTCCTCTTGCTATCCTTAACAACTCCCAGGTTCATTACAAGTATTCTGTGGTCGCTATCTAAGGCCTCTGATGGTATTACCTTTATATCTCTGACACTTCTCTTCATTTCCCAGTCGTACAGCATGTAATCTACCAAAGATTTCTTTGTTAAATCACTGCTGTACCACGTTACCTTGTGGCTTTCTTTCTTCCGGAACCAGGAGTTGCCTACCACTAAACCGTTTCTCTTGCAAAAATCCAGCAACTTTCTCCCTTCTTCATTCCTGCTACCCCATCCTTCTGCTCCCAATACATTTTCATATCCTTGCCTTTCACTTCCTACATGTGCATTCAAATCTCCCATGACAATGATGCTCTGCCCATTCAACTGCTGTTGTAGCTCCTCCTCAAAGTCTTCCTTTTCTTGAGCTGTACATCCAACTTGAGGGGCATATACCTGGGCTATCTCCAGGCTTCTTCCCTTTACAGTTACTCTGATCTTCATGAGCCTGTCACTTATTCCCTTTACCTCTTCCTTCATTCCATCTCTCACAACTACTCCTACTCCGCTGCTCCTTCCTTCACTGTTCCCACTCCAGTACAACCGGTACCCTTTCCTCAGTTCTCTGCGACCTTCTCCTTTCCATCTTGTTTCTGCCAAGCCCAGTACATCCAGTTTTCTTCTCTCCATCACATCTACAATCTCCTCCACTTTTCCTGTCAGTGTCTGTATGTTTAATGTCGCAACTCGTAGTCCATTAGCATATCCGGGTCGTCGTCGTTTGCATCCGTCCTTTCCGAGGCCTGTTCCTGGTTTGAAAGCAAATATGATATCCACTACTGGCTTGCTAGGCCTATCGTAGCTTCACCAGAGCCCCGTCAGCCATCAATTTTCAGGGTTACCATAGAGCGTTCACAGCTACCGTAGCGGTCCCGGAGCACACAAAGTCCCCACTGTACTTCACCCCTACAGGCAATCCCCTACTTCATGCCGTTGCCCGTCTCCCACCACGTGGAGGAGGGGTTGGACTTGTGGGAGACTCCTCTTTCTAATCATATTTTTCAATTCGTTTGTAAATTACATGTGTCAGTGCTGTAGTTAGTAAATAGCTGTCAACCTATTCATTATTATCATTATCATTACGGAAAAATGACCTGAATGTTACGTCCATTATACTGGACTACTTATCACCCCCACTAACACTACCATCTCAAAAAATTATATATATATTTTTTCTTTTAGTTTAAGTATCATGTGCCAGTTTTGTAGTAGTATTATTTTTATCATCCATAAAACAAATAAATCCACCGGGTGAAGCCGGACACTTCTGCTAGTTCAATATAAAATAAAATAAAGTACTCCCAGGGACTCACAACTCGTGGCACATGGTTTGGCGACTATATGACCCCAGCTGAGTCGGGCATTTCTTCCACTTACTTGTGCCGGGCTCCTTTCAGTTATCTTTCCTGTCGGCCTCCCTTGGCCAACACTTGTTTTCTTCTGACCCCGACGGTATTAGGGTATCCGAGGCCTAGGGAGTCTTTCAATTTTCCTCCTTTCGGTATGGCGAACCCATCGCAAGCCTAAATATGATAGTGTGTGAGTCGTGGCCTCAGATGGAAGTCCTTGATTCACGCCCCGACCCAGTTCACTGGAACCGAGAAATGAAGAAGAAAGATATAATAAATTAAGGGAAGAATTAAGTACACTTTTATTGATTACGTGGCTGGAGCAATGTTGCATGTTACTTTTTGGGCAAAGTCGGTTTTTGGTGGAACAACGTTCATTGTGAGAAACAGGATCGGAATGTATGAGTTTGTTTCCCAAAAGTACGGATAGATAGCGTAGAATGTTGTTTTCACAGCGCTGTCTCCATTCCAAGGTTATGGAGCAACGTTGCATGTAGCAGAGAAACCAAACGTGTATGTGATGGAAGTTATAACTTCAGATATACTGTGTTGGGTTGTGTAGGTTGTAGCTATTCAAGTGTCTCCGAGTGATTTGGAAACAATCGTAAACTGGGGATAAACATTGTGCATTGGAAAGACAAAATGCAGGAACACTTGAAGGATAGTGGTAAAAGTTATAAGAATCGCCACACAAAAAAAAGTTGTTCCTGCCAAGACGCCACCATCCGGCCCGCGAGGTTGTTCTGCAGGGTGTTTACTTGCGTATTAAGTTACCTACCTACATATGGTACTTAACAGTATGTTGGTGAGTTTCATCTTGCATAAATTTACACTTCAACAATAAATCGAAATTTGATGTCGACACGCTTGTATCCATTTGTGATGGGTTATTCCCTAATCCTGAAAACAAATAACATGAGATTAATAAATACACTTGGATGACCAGTTTTGATCGTCAAGCGATCAACATCAGATCCATTACACTTAGGCTATAAAATCTATGCGTGAAAGTGGGAGGAGAGAGATCGGACTGGTTGGAACAGAGAAACTGACTGAAACAAGGAAGTCACTGTTACATTTCATTGTGGTGATGGATGACATAATGACCCGAGTGTCACAAGTAATTGGGGAAGGAAAGATGAAAGCAATGGTGTTTGCAGATGATTTGATGATATGGGGAAACGAGGAGGAGGAGGTACAGGAGCAGTTGGACGTGTGGGAAGGAGTAATACAAGGGTATGGGATGAAATTTAGCATAAATAAGAGTGAGATGGTGATATCAACAATGAAGAAGGAAAGAACCACAACGGGAATAACAATTGGTGGGGAACAGCTGAAGAAAGTGGAGAGTTCCAAGTATCTGGGAATCCTGATACAAGATAATGGAAGAAACGATAGAGAAATAAATGAGCGGAGGAGACAAGCAGAAGCATTCTGGAGGAGTGTGAGAAGCATGATATGGAACAAGGATGTACCTCAGAACAGCTAAAAGGTCATATATCGGACATACTATGTCCCTATCCTGACGTATGCCTCAGAGACCTGGGTTATAAAAGGAAGGGAGAAGAGCAAAATACAGGCCAGTGAGATGAGGCTCTTGAGAAGCAGTATGGGAGCTACAAAGATGGACAGAATAAGAAATGAGAGGACCAGAGAATTAATGAAGGAGGAACCATTACTGGATGGTATAGAGAAATCTAGACTTAGATGGTATGGACCAGGCATGGATCTAGAGTTTGGCTTTGAAGGGGGTCAGAGAATAGAAAAATGGTATAACTAAAAACACAATCACAAAATAACCAAACGTACAAAACCAGACCAATTTTTTTGCAAGCTACATGGATAGAAATTTGATGCGTTTAGCGCACCAAAAATATTTGTACAAATTGCAATGGCGTGTTTTGCAACTTTTACATCGAGCTTCGAGAAAATCAAGGTACCGACAAAGGGAGAAAGTCACAGCTTAAATAGCCAACTAAGCTTGCAGTTTGGACGTCGGCAAATTTTTTTCGTGCGAAAAAAAGCCCCGAATTCCTACCCGGTTGTTGCTGAGTACGAATTGTGTGTCACAAACTGGGAGCGCATTGTTGAAAACGTCGGCAAGATCCCCAATTCGATTGTTGTCATTTGTGATGAGTGTGACGAGGATATTTATCCATCCATCAATAAACTGTTACATATCCTCATCACACTTCCTGTGAGTGTAGCCACTGCAGAAAGAAGTTTTTCAACTCTCCGTCGCCTCAAAACTTGGCTAAGAGCAACCATGGCAGAAGACAGGCTCACTGGACTTGCATTGCTGCACATTCATCGTGACATCACTATAAACATCGATTCGGTAATCACAAGATTTACTAAACAAAGAAACGAGTTGATTTTGTTATATAAATAATCATTTTTTTATAACAGGTATGTAGTTGTAAATATGTACAGTTGTAACAGAACATAATAATTGCAATAAAGACATTTTCAGTATTGAATAAAATGAAAAAAAAAAACTGTTTTTCAGTTAAAATCCATTAAGTTTTATTTGTCTGGTTATTCTGTTTTCGTTTTTTGAGTTTGCAAAAAAAATAATTGGTGAACTTTGGGGGGGGGGGGGGGGTCATGACCCCCGTGACCCTCCTCTTGAATCCGCGCCTGGTATGGACATGTGAAACGAATGGAGGAGAAGAGTATACCCAGGAGGATACACGAGATGATGTGGGAAGGAAAGAGACTGAGAGACAGGTGGCTGAAGGGGGTGGAAGAAAGTGTGAAGAAGAGAGGAGAAGACTGGACAAGGTTGGACGCTGAGAGATGGTGGGAAGACGGAAGGCGTTGGAGAGGCTTGTGTTCCAAACAGACCCGGCCAGTGGCTGGAAACTGTGCAAGATGATGATGATGATGATAACACTTATTTAGTTGCAGTATTGGATAAAATAATACAACTCGTCAATATTTGTTAGTTATAGTGTAAGTGATGTTTTGTTGAGGTACTGGAAGTGGTGATTAACCTCCAAAATTTGCTTGTTTAGTGTGAATATGTGATTGTTGTTAAATGGTCAGTTCAGATTGTATTGTACCTGCTACTTATCTGGTTTAGTTGGGCACGATCCTGGTGAGTGCAGTTCTCTTTGTCACTGTCTGCTCTCAACTAGGGGAGTTTCCTGTGAGCGAGGGTCTCTTATCTCCCTGGGCTTTTCCCCCTCTCACGTTCCTTAGTGTGTTGCCAAGTCTAGTCTTCCAATTGTGGAGTATGTTACTGTATACTGGACAATCTTCAACTATTAACCCTTATAGTGACATGGGGACCCCCAGGGGCTCACAACTTGTGGGACTTGGGTTGGCGACCATGGGACCCCAGCTGAGTCTGGCATGATCACTTACTAGTGTTGGCTACTTTCAGTTATCTTTCCTGTCGGCCTCCCTTGGGCAACACTTATTCTCTTCCGACCCCGACGGTAGTAGGGTATAAAATCGAATGTTCTCGAAAGAAAACATGTTGTATCGTCCGTTTGAGCTAATATATTTTAACATTTTAGATGCTCATAACGTGCGTCAGGCCTCGGCAGCCGGCACAGTACATATCCTCGCCGCTAGATGGGGGCTTCATTCATTCCATTCCTGACCCGGTCGGGGACTGGAAGCAGGCTGTGTATTTTCAATTTTTCAGATGCTCATAACGTAGATACACATGTATTGAGCGTCTTGCAATGGCCTTCTCAGTGTGCTACGCGTCTTGGTGAGGTGTTCCATACCAACTGAAGAGACCAGTAGTCAACTTGGGCGGGGCACTAGCAATTTGTTTGAGTTAGCCAGACCATTTTATCATATTTTGTGTTTAAAAAGAAAGAAAGAAAGAATAAAAAGGTAGTAGGGTATTCGAGGCCTAGTGAATCTTTTAATTTCCCGCCTTTCCCGCCCTTGTCTACCTTTGGGTGTGGCGAACCCATCGTACAAATAGCCTAAATATGATAGTGTGTGAGTTGGGGCCACGGATGGAGGTCCTTGATACTCGCCCCGACACAAATCACTGGAACTGGGAAATGAAGAAGGAGAAGTGCCACGGGGCCGATATATCGGCCGAGAGAGCTTCTGCTAAGAATGCCACCGACCGATCTATCGGTCCCATTTCTCTAATTTTTTTAGTGTTTTTTCCAGCCTGGAGCTAATTAATATTCTTGGTGATAAAATATGGCTAGCTCTTTGAATGAGGGGAAATAAAATAAGGTTTTAACGCTGAGTGAACTGTGTAAGAGTGAATTATCGACTGGTGACGACGATCCACCTAATGCCACAGTACGCTACATGCTATTTGTAGAAATTGATCGTACTCTAAACTATTTGATAGAATTGCTCTAAACTTGGGATATTTATACACAATTCAATAAGTACTAGCACGTGTATCACGAAAGATACTGTGTAGGCTGTCGAATATATATTAAAATTTTCAATTTTTTTAAACATAAATATTTTTAAAGTAATATTTAATTATACAAATGAAGCAATAATATTAATTATTTTGCACCCAGTATGTTAACAATATGTTTACCTGGTACAGAAAAAATATCAACATTCTATCTTGAAAAATGGAGGTATCGAACACTTGATTTTCACTAAATTTGGCCTGGCAATATTACTATAACCACTCATTAATTGCCTGACTTAAAGACCAATTTTTCATTCTCACCACCTGTAAACTAAAAAGCCCTATAAGCCCTACCTGGTCTAATGAGAAAGTCCCGGAACCTTTAATATTGCTGTCAATGCCGGCCTAGGTTTATTGAAGAAAAAGATACATCGTATATCCTGATCCAATAACATGTTTCCCTTATTAATCCCTTATCTAGCCTGGCTACTTCGTTATGTAGGTGTCTTGTTTCTGACGGGGCTGTTTTCTAGTAGAGGAAAGAGGAGTGAATTCTCCATGGTGTCTTGTTTCTGACGGGGGTGTTGTCTAGTAGAGGAAAGAGGGGTGAATTCTCCATGAATGTGTGTTCGTTTAAATTATTGGGGTGGTTTATTTTAGCTAAGTGTATCTCGATCGCTTCCTTTATGTCAAGAGCTCTACCTTTTGGTTTGTGATGAATTATTTTTAAGTCAGTTTCGATATTAGTGAAACTGTGTCCCCTGTCGTCCATGCGTTCGCATAAATTACGTTCCATTATTCCAAAAATATTTCAATAATGTTTCCATTACCTTCATGGAACAACGTTGCATGTGTGCATCATTATAAAATGTCGACATTGTATTGCACCTCCACTTAAACAGCTCCCCTGCACAATACGTTAATGTTACATGCAATACTGTTCCAGGCTCCAATTCAATTAGCTACTGCAACATTACGCCACTCCGTTTCTTGTATCTCAGTCTGAGATTGCCTGAAAATTAAGATGCAAATAGTTACTGTGCCATTTGCACTGTAGACATCTCCCCTTTTGGAGTAGTTCTATCAACTGGCATTTGAGGATGAGCAAATGCGAGGGAGCCGTGTCGGATTTACATTAAAAAATTCCCTTCGGGGCAAAATTCCAGCACCCCGGCCAGAGTAGTTAAAAAGGACATAAAACCAATAACATTATATATATCTAATATATAAAAGTGAAGGGTATTTCTGGGTAGAGATCTAAATGGGCATGTTGGCACCAGTGTGGAAGGGGAAGTAGTGAGGAGAGTGCTAAGTTTTGCCTTGGCAATAGATCTAGCAATATCCAACACCTTCTTCAAGAAAAACAAAAGGAATCTGGTGACCTACAAAAGTGGAGGAAGGGAGAGCCAAATAGATTTCCTTTTGTGCAGAAGAATGCATTTGAAGGAGGTTTAGAATTGTAAAGTTATTATGGGGGAAAATGTTACACCACAACACAAGAGTGCTAGTTATTGATTATGAATTATGAAAAGAACAGCAAGGAATATTACTCCAAGAATTAAATGGTGGAAATTGAAAGATCCAATTTTGAGAAGTGGATTCAAGGAAAAGGTGTTGCAAGGAACATGGCCAGTGGAAGGAATTCAGAGATGGTGGACAGTAAATGCAGAAGCAATCAGGAAAGCAGGTGTGGAAGTTTTGGGGAAGACGTCTGGGAAAGGTGCTCCACTGGATAAAGAAACATGGTGGTGGAATGATGTGGTTCAGGATGCCACCAAGGCAAAACGGCAAGCAAAAAAGAAATGGGATGAGTCTGGAAATGACGAAGATGGAGAACACTACAGAAAGGCAAATAAAGTTGTGAAAAGAGCTGTAGGGAAAGCAGAGGCAGCTGCATGGAAGAAAGTCTATGAAGAACTAGAGACCACAGAAAAGGAGGCCAGGCTTTTAGAATCGCTAAGGCACGAGACAGGACTTCAAAGGATCTCACACACATCAGGCAGATGAAAAGTGAACAAGGAATTGTAATTCAAGATGAAGAGCATATTAAGAAGAGATGGGAGGAATATTTTGAAAAGTTGCTAAATGAGGAAAATCCCCGGCTTGTGTTTTGAGGATGGTATCCTAAATCACAACGTAACAACTGGCATATGCAGGGAAGAGGTTGTAACTGCTATTAGGAAAATGAAATGTGGAAAAGCAACCGTCCCCGAAGAAATTCCAGTGGAGGCTTGGAAATGTCTGGGTGAAGAGGGCATAGATATGTTGTGGAATCTATTCCAACAGGTACTTCAAGAGGAAGTAATGCCCAAGGAATGGCGGGAGAGTACCATAATTCCCATTTATAAGGAGAAAGGTGACATTCAGGATTGTGCAAATTACAGAGGAATAAAACTCATGTCGCACACAATGAAGATCTGGGAGAAGGTTATTGAAAGTAGGCTTCGGGTGGAGATGACAATAGGAGATGAACAGTTTGGATTTATGCCAGGAAAGGGAACAACAGATGCTATTTTTGCACTTAGGCAGGTCATGGAAAAGAACAGGGAGAAGAGAAAAGAACTATATATGGTGTTCATAGACCTAGAGAAAGCTTATGATCGGGTGCCCCGTCAGGATGTATGGAGATGCATGAGATGCAAGGGAGTACCGGAGAAGTATGTGCGCATTGTTCAGGATATGTACCGTGGAGCAAGGACACGAATTAGAAGCAGTGTAGGATTGTCAGATACTATACCGGTTCAAGTAGGTCTTCACCAAGGATCTGCACTAAGCCCCTATATTTTTGATCTTATAATGGATGTCTTCTCTGAAAGCTTAAGCGAACGAGCTCCTTGGTGTATGCTCTTTGCAGATGATATTGTCTTTTGCAGCACAAACAGGGAAGAGCTTGAATATAAACTGGAATGCTGGAGAAGAGTCATAGAGGACAGAGGCCTTAAAATCAGTAGGAATAAGACCGAATACCTGTGCCTTGGAGGAACTGGAAATGAAACTATTCAAATGGACAGGCAAGGGACAGTTTCAAGTATTTGGGTTCCACTGTATCTGACGATGGCAATATAGATCTGGAAATTACCCACCGAATTCAGGCTGCCTGGTTAAACTGGAAAAGGTTATCTGGTATTCTCTGTGACAGGAGACTGAATATCCAAGTAAAGGGTAAAGCCTATAAATGTGCGGTGAGACCTGCAATGCTATATGGAGCAGAAACTTGGCCAACAGTGCAGTCACAGTGCAAGCGACTGGAAGTTGCTGAAGTGAAGATGCTAAGATGTATGTGTGGTGTTACAAGGAACGATCACATCAAAAACATCTTCATACGAGGCAGCGTAAATTAACTGAAATATCAAAAAAGGTGCAAGAAAGACGCTTGCTCTGGTAAGGCCACATTAAGCGCAGGGATGAGAGTTATGTAGGAAGGCGACTGCTTGATCTGGAGGTGGAAGGCAAAAGGGAAAGAGGCAGGGTTAGAAGAAGATGGATGGACTGTGTGCAGGATGATCTCCGGGAGAAGTAGTTAACAGAAAACACCATTTGGGACCGAGGAAAATGGATACGACTTGTCAGAAACGTCGACCCCGCATGAACGGGAAAAGAAGAAGAAGAATATAAAAGTGAAAGTCTGTATGTGCGTATGTATATTTGTTCCGTATACAAATCTACACTGTTCCACCAATCTCAACCAAATTTTGCATACACATAGTTCAGGATCCTGAAGAAACCGCTGGCTACATGAATTTTCGATAGTCTTTCTTATTCTTCTGATATCGGCCTATTTGCACTCGAGCAAAGGCTAATAAAGTCAGAAAATTAACTTGTGAAGGAATGGCAAGGCCGGCCATCTCCATGGCAACAGTAGCACAAGACAGGTCCACCAAGTTTCTATCTATCTCGGTAAGCGGCCATGCCACTCAATTTTCTCAACGGCAATAGTACCTCAAGAAGTGAACACCAGGTTTCCACCTGTCTCTGTAAGGAGCCATGCCACTCCATTTTCACCATGACGTAGCTCAAGACGTAAACACCAGGCCATGGGCCTCCATTTTCTATCCAAACCACAATAAGAACATTAGGAATCTGAACGCCATAAAAATCTGAATACGTAGTTTTTAAAAATTGTATTAATAGGGGTCGATGTAGGGAACTAAAATTTAAAAAAACAAATACATCGGCTAACCCTGCACGCGGCCTAACATAACAACGGCTATATATATCACAAAACTTAGTATTAATATTAAATGAGCTTAAATGATTCTGTTATTGTTGATTGATTTAGAGGCTTGGCGACATCATGGCCATGTAGCCCCATGAACTTAAGTGTGTATGATTTCTTTCTGATAACCTGTGTTGCTGTGATGGCTGTAGTAGTGTGTTTATTTGTAATTCAGGTGACGATTAAAAAGGAGGTTGCTCTTGCCTTCAGTTAGAACTTATCCCGGTATCGAGTAGAAGTGGGGAACCACAGAAAACAACTTCCAAGTTTTGCCACGGGTGGCGCAGTGTACCCCCTTCCAGCTCTCAGACCAGAATTAAAATACTTGGCTGAGCCGGGATTCAAACTCGGACCTCCAGGCGACAGCCGAGAATATTATCTGCTAATCCACGTTGTCGTCTAAATGTGACATTTTGGGTCTAATTTCATACTCTTGATGCCGCTGCTGTTACTGGAGATTTTGAATCTTTACCTTATGACGGAAGGTATCACACGCAATATATTGTATTGTAGTGTTATACTCTCCGTTAAGGTGTGTTCTACTACTGATTAATCGATGTTTATGTTTTTTTAATCCTAATGTTTTTATGCTGCATTGTTTTAATTGTTGACAGTGTTAACCTGCACCAGCTATCTTTTGTATTACAAATCAGGAATACAGTAACTGTGAAAAGACTTGACTAAGACTAACAGAACCAGAATAATTTGTAGCAACCAAAATGAAACAATAACCTATGATTAACCACGCCATTAACACGTCCTCTTTTCTACTCTAGACGTTATGTTCAGTTTAGAGGTACTCCGGCAGCTCCCTGTACACTCAATACGTCAAAAAGATGACTATAAGAGTAAATGATTGGTACAGAACATTACCTCCTTCACTGCCCTCAACAGATACAGTACCGTAGCAAACCTACAGGTAACTGATGTCACCAATAATTCTCATAGTAATCATCAGAACCCACGACCAGGCTCCTTTTGTACTTAAACATGGGTACTTTCAAATTACTAAGTAAATAATATCGTACGTTTTTCATACATGAAAAAACTACATCTAAATACTAATATATAAGAGTGAGATGGTATGTGTCTGTGTGTCTGTGTATTACTCAATCACTAAGGAACCACTGGTCCGATTTACATAAAATTTCACATGGAAGTAGCTGATTTACCTGGTTAATATATAGGCTACTTTTGATTTCAATACTTTGCACGATTTAAAGATGGCGACCATTATAGTGACATCACTACACTCTTTGGTTTCGAACTTTCATATTTCAATTTCAAATAAAAAGAGAACGCTAAGAAATAGCAAACTTGTGATGGCATATACTAGGTTTAAAATTTAAATTTCTATCCGAATGGTCCTCATCACTTTTCATGTAAGTTATATCCGATTGTTAGCGAGTAAAAGCTCATTTTGTGCTATAAAACACGGTCAACGCCAAGAGGTGTAGCTGGACAAAATGTTCCATCCTAACTCTCCCTCCGCGCAGCACCTCGCCTATCCCCTGTTTTGTCACCTTCACATTTCAATTTATTTATGACCAGTAGCGAAGCACGGGTACTTCAGCTAGTATTATATAATTGTTTCGGTCTTCTATGGACAACGTTATTTCAACTGCCTTTTCCCTAGTTCTTTCACATTGGCCCAGTATTCGCACATTCTTCTTCGGTGAGCTTCTTTTCGTTCTTTGGTCCACTACTTGCCGGTTTTCAATATAGGTTTTGGTTGAAAACTCTGTATTTCCCCAAATTTCTTCTTCAAAGAGTCACATTCCAATTTGTCTTCATGTAATATCTCCAGCTCTTGTAGGTCTTTTTCCACCTCTGTAAACCAGATCCCTTTGGTTTTCTTTCCCACAAAGTAGGCACAGATTTGATTGGACAATTTTCCGGAGCTCATTCGTATTAAATGACCATAAAAGGAGAGTCTTCTATTGCGTATGGTGTCCGTTATTTTCTCCACATGTAGATAAAGTTCATCGTTGTGTCGTCTTCTATGCTCTCCTCGTTCCTTGACTGGGCCCAAGATCTTTCTCAAAATCTTCCTCTTGCTTCGAGTTGTTCTGCCAGGCCTTTCTTATTCATTGCCAGGCATTCTGATGCATATAACGCCTCTGGACGAATAATGGTAACGTAGTGCTTCAGTTTGGCCTTGAAGGACATTGATCGTGTTTTGTAAATGTCCTTGGTTAAATGGTAAGCCATTTCCATTTTGTCAATCCGTGACACGAAAGCATCCTTTTCACGAATGTTGGGCTCCATCCATTCACCCAGGTATTTGAATTTCTCTACCTGTGTTATTTGTCCCCCATTCACCATAAGTTCTCAGGGTTCTGACTTGATGTTCGTTATAAACTGCATTTTCTCAAACGAAATCTGAAGACCTGCCTTTGCTGCTTGCACCTGTAATTGATTGATTTGTTGTGTGGCCATGTCAAGAGAATTAGAGAAAATTGCAACATCATCTGCGAAAGCTAAACAGTCGATTGTCAGGTTTTTGTTCTTACAACCTAGTCTGACCCCATTCTCTACACCATCCTTACACAATTCTTTACGCCATTCTCGAATAACCTTCTCAAGAACACAGTTGAATAACAGAGGTGAGAGCCCATCTCCCTGTCTCACTCCTGTCCGTATTGCGAATGATTCAGAAATCTCTCCCCTGAATTTCACTTTGGAAGCTGTATCCAACAGGGTTTGGTGAATGATTTCTCTTGTCTTATTATCTAAACTAAATTCTCTTAAAACCTGGATCAGGGTATTTCGATCCAGCGAGTTGTAAGCCTTCTTGAAATACACAAAGGTCACAACAAATTTCTTACTTCTCAGATTCATATACGATAGAATTGATTTTAGATTCATGATTTGCTCAACACAAGAGCACCCCTTTCGAAATCCACCTTGGTATTCGCCCAGTTGTTGATCGAGCTGTGCTTCCGCTCTCTTTTGAAGCCCTTTCGCGAGAATCTTGTATGTTATCGGGAGGAGTGATATGCCACGATAGTTGTTTACGTACGCTTTATCACCTTTCTTGTGCAGGGCATGAATCAGGGCCGATGTCCAGTCACTGGGCAGTTTCTCTGTTTCCCAAATCTCCCGGATGATATCCGTTAGCTTGTCGATTGGTTTTTCACCTGCGTATTTCCTGAGTTTGGCAACTATTGAATCCTCACATAGTGCTTTATTGTTCTTAAGTGAGTGAATGATCTGTTTGATTTCTTCCCTAGTTGGTGGACTTGAGCCTGGATTGACAAGCATATTTTTGTGAAAGGAAAATTTCGATGTTGGAGCCTCACAATTGAGAAGGGACTCAAAGTATTTCGCCAGGATCAGACAGTTGTCTTTGTCATTGTAAGCAACTTTCCCATCGGGATTTCTAAAGTGAAGACTGGGTGGTGTGTATTTACTGAGATTTTGCTTGAAAATCACGAGTCTTGTTCTTTTTGAAATCTTGGTCTATCTGTGCCAACTGATTTTTGTGGAATGCTCGTTTTATCCCGCGTAAGGTTTTATCAGTCTGCTTTCTCACGACCAGGAATCTCTCTCTGTTTTCTTCATTCTTCTGTTTGTTCCATCGCAGCCAGGCAAGCCGCCGTTGGTGTATGGCATCGTCACATTCGTTGGTCCACCAAGGATGCCTCCTCAACTTTGTCAGTGGGATGGTTTCCTGTGCCGTTTCAAGTATTGCTTCTTTTAATTGTTCCCAATTCTGTGGCTCAAGTGCTTCGAGTTTCTGACTGAATTCGCTTTGTGTCCTCAATTTTTCCACATCAAACATGTTGATTTTTCTTCCCTGAAATCTCTTGGTGGATCTTGGAAGAAGTTTTAATTTTACCTTTGAATGATAGTGATCAGAGTCAAGATTCGCGGTTCTTAAGACTTTTACATTCTGGATTTCTCTATGAGATTAACAAGAAGTAGCAACGTGGTCAATTTGGAATTCGCCGAGATGGGGATTTGGGGATGTCCATGTTTTCTGTTTTGCAGGAAGTCGTTTGAAAGCGGTTGACTTCATCACTAGGTTGAACGCCTTGCACAACTCCACTATACCAGACCCAAAACAACTGTGAACATGGACTCGCCCAGTAGCGTGCGTCCAGCTGATCTCTGTTGCCACAGTGAGACTGACGGAGATGACACAGCTCTACACTCGCAGTATACGCACGACCTTCTCCGTGAACACAAGGCGCTCTGAATGTGTTTGATCCCTTTCCAAAATCAGTCCAGTTATTCAAGAGCAGAATAGACAAAACCAGGGAAAAGAAAGAAGTGGTATAACTTAGTGCTGTATTCCTAGAAACATTATACGTGTTATGTAATTCTTACAGCAGTTGTGAGAGGGGAGTTCAATCAATGTGTGAATAGTACATTAAGTTACTGTATTCTTTTAATATTGTGTAGTGTTTGTTACTGTATTCTTTTGGGTGTTTGGTACTATATTCTTTTAATATTGTGTAGTGTTTGTAGGCCTACATTAAGTTACTGTATTCTTTTAATATTGTGTAATGTTTGTAAATTATGTACCTCATTTGCCACCGAGGTAGACACCTCATTGCAAATAAAGTGATTTTGATTTTGATGTACGAGCTGGGGGGCCTAATCCCTACGAATATCTATGCTCACAATGAAGTGCGCACATTTTTATAACTGTGATATCAGGCAGATATAAGATATCACACAAACGTTATTCGTGCACTCCTGGTGTAGCGACCAGCATTCTTGGCTGTGTCCCAGGAGGTCGGGTTCAATTCCCGGCTCTGCCAAGCAATTTAATTCTAGTCTGAGGGCTAGAACGGGGTACACTCAGCCTCGTGAGGCAAAACTGGGTAGATGTGGGTTAGATTCCTACCTCAGCCATCCTGGAAGTGGTTTCTCATTTATACTCCAGGCAAATACTGTTATGGTTCCTAACATAAGGCCACGCTCGCCTCCTTCCCAATCCTCACGAGCATACAAATCCACACACTCTAATACAGACACCACAATAACCCAGATTTTCAGACAAGTACATGGGGCTAAAGTACGAAGATGTCCTAGCCCCTCAAATGAAACAACAACAACGTTTATTGGAGACAACCTTGTGGTGTACTGGCTAGCACACTTGCTGTCCATTCTTGGCTGTCACCGCGGAAGCCCGAGTTCGATTCCCAAGCAATGTATTTCTGGTCTGAGGTCTGGAACAGGGTACACTCAGCCTCGTGATGCAAAACTGGGAAGATGCGGGTTGGATTCCTACCTCAGCCATCCTGGAATTGTTTTTCCTGTGGATTCGCACCTCTACACCAGGCAAATGCCGGGATGGTACCGAACGTGCCACGACCGCTTCCTACCCAAATCCTACCTGAATTACAAATACACACACCAGTACACACATCAAAGTGACATAGGTTATCAGACAAATTCCACACACACCTAAATACATGGGGCTACATGACCACGATGTCACAAAGCCCCTAAAACGATCATCATCAACAACAACAACAACAACAACAACCCATGAGGTAAAACTGTGAAGAGGTGAGTTTTATTCAACTCAATTACAACAACAAAAAACATAATTGCTGACACCACAATAACATAGGTTATCAGATTTTGTGTTTTCACGTACTTCTGTATTCGAAAACTTATTTGAAAATTTGAAAATTATATTTCTTGCCTGGCTGTGTAAAACTGTTCGACTGCCACTCGGCTTGCTACAGCACTTGTTAAAGCTCCTCTGCTGAATTGATACAGCAATGCCGTCACTCTTCATTATCTTCCCTTGCGAACCTAAATATTTCAACACCTAAATCATTCTCTCTCTAATTATCCCTTCATTTCAAAGGCAGATGTTATCTCCCAAACGACTGGTCGTAGCGTAGCGGGGTTTGGACAGTCAGCTTCAAAATTTTTAGCTCTGTAACATAGGGTCATTAAAATAATTGAAGAATTAATTATTTTTGAGCGCTGAGAGAAATAATGATTTTGTACGGCGCAGCGAGCCCTGCAGGCTGAGTTATCTAGGCAACGCCGCGCTATGCTATTGGCTGGCGCGAGTGAGCGAGGTAATCTGGCTCCTCCCTCATGTTCACAGTTGTTTTGGGTGTGGTATAACCTTTCTCCATTGCGGTTTGTTCTTCTGTGGGCCGGGTATTCTCCGATAATATTCTTGAATTTCTTTTCCTTACCTAGCTGGGCATTGAAGTCCCCGAGAAGGATGTGATGTGTTCCTTGGGAATCTTGGATAGAATATCTTCAAGCTCTTCCCAGAAGATTTCCGTCCCTTGTGGATCAGTTCTGTTAGCTTGATTAATTGGAGCATGAACGTTCACCAGGGTGTAGATTTTATTTGTGCTTCGAAACGAAAGGATCGAGACTTGACTGTTGGGGGACGTGAAGTTGGTGATGGACTCTATAATCTTCTTAGCGACCACAAATCCTGTACCAAGGTGGGGGATGGATTTTACTACGTGTTTTCTGACTTAACCTTTGAAGATTCTATACCCTTGGGAGCCAAAAGCTTCTGCATCAACAAACCTTGTTTCGTTAATTGCTGCGATCAGGATTTGATGATGTTGTAGGGTGTCAATCAGTTGTTTCAATTTACCGACCTTCATAAGGGAGTTTACGTTGAATGTTGCGAAGAAGTTGCGACGTTTGTGTCTGATCTTGTTTGTAGGAGCCTCCGATATCCCCAAGCATGTCGTTTCAGGCGCCCCAGAGTCCGAAGGCCTGCATGCATCGTGCAAGACGACGGTGGATTGGTTACCACCTGGGGTAGTTGTTTCAGCAGACGTGTCCGCCATGCTTTTCACAGTTGAATAAACTGTAGATAGGGGCCAGTGATATTGCACACTGACCAAGGTTGTACTCCAAGGTTGTGAGCCTTGGAGCCCCCAGCAAGAGAATCCAATATGATAAAGTCTCAGGTGACATGCAACAACGCATTTCACTCCCATTAGCCCAGAGCCGTAAGGGCTGGTAGGTACGGTCCCTGGTGTTAACATGTACCTGTCGTACATCTTGGTTATGTCGGCAGTGAAAGCAATGTGGTTGGTTCCGTAGTTTAGGGGCTTTGACAAGGCGGTCATGTAGCCTCGTGTACTTTGGGTGTGTTTAGAATCTCTCTGATAACCGGTGTCAATTATGATGGCTGTATTACCGGTGGTGTGTGTTATCTGTAATTCAGGTAAGGACTGCAGATGATCAATTTCAAGTAGTTCCTACTTTTGCTACCGACACCTAGATGTGAACTTTGCTTCTAGATGCCACCGCAACCAGCACCTGGCGGCGAACGTTGGAACTTATAGAGCGTTAATCAAATCTAACCTAAAAATTTAGCTTCACACAATTGTAGTTTGTGGAAGGTTCTTTTACATGCAATAAATCTATGACATGGGCCCGCCGGTTTTACTTCCCCTCCGAAGGAAGGCATACTGAGGGATTTTTAACGCTCTTAAAATATCCGACGACTTAGGCCGGGTTTGGACCCGTCATCTTGGGCATAGAAGCTCAGCATGCTACCAACTACGCCACCTAAGCTGCTACAAAAGCAATATGATGAGTTTGAAATCTAAGAATTATAGAACAGAGATCTTGCTGGATAGGTCAAACCATAAGTTGTTCAAAGATGCACCATTGCTGGAACTAGCAGAGCAATCAAAAACAACTCTTGTCCTTGTTGTCAAACTGGACTTTTGGAGAATGGCATGATGAGGCATTTAATATGTAGGAGTCATAGCTGGGCAGGCTGGTTCCGTATGCCCTAGTGCTTCATACTCGTCCATAAATTTCAAGTAATCTTTTTTCGGCCTTTGTTCAAGAAGCTGAAATCGCCTAGATGCCTGGATCTTCATGGAATGGTATGCAGACCGCAAATCTTCCAGTATGATCTCTTATAGTGTATCCGCCTCGTTCCGTAATGGCTAGAATTCTTGGCTGTCGCTACGGAGGCCCGGGTTCGATACTTGGCTATGCCAGGAAGTTTAATTCTGGTCTGAGGGCTGGAATAGGTACACTCAGCCTTGTGAGTCAAAACTGAGAAGAGGCAGGTTTAATTCCTACCTCAGACATCCTGGAAGTGGTTCTCCTCGGTTTCATTTTTCTACTCCAGGCAAATGCTGGGATGGTTCCTAACTTAAGGCAATGACTGCTTCCTACCTCCAGGGGCCGATAACCTAGATGTTAGGCCCCTTAAAACAACAATTATCATCATCATCAGCAGCTTCCTACCTCAATTACAAATACACACACTAATACAGACATTACTGTGGCGCAGGTTATCAGAAAAATTCTACACACAATCAAGTACAGGGGGCTACATGACCACGATGTCGCAAACACCTAAATAATCAACAACATCTTGTAGTGTGCCTTATATTGTTGTTCTTTGGTTAGCGGAGCCCTGCCTACTTTTTCTATTTCTCAAAACTTCTGAAGTTGATTCTGAATTTTGACGTTGCTCTTCACAAAGAATTATGCTACTGGCCGCCATGACATAGTGGAAGGGTCATTCCCTGCTTCATATCTCCCTGATAGAATCCAACCAAATTTGGTTTCATGCAGGAGTCTTTGGTTACCTCACCAGATTGGTGATTGTATGCACCTAGAGGAAGATTCTTAGTTAAGTTCCATTAAATAGGATTAATAACGTGGTCTGGTAGGTCGTCGGTGACCTTGCTAAGTACAGTACCAAGAAATCGACTGATACAGTATAGTGAATATGTTGGTTTGAGAGGATATTTCAAGATAGACTCTGTGACTCGTCTTTGGTGTCCCCTATTCCTTGAAAGTTTCAATTGCTGAGCACAGGATTCAGGAATTGAGCAGGGTCAAGCAGAACCAGACATATCTGCTATCTTCCTGTGCTACCCCTAACCTTTATAGGAGCTGTGGACAAAATAATATGCCTAGTCAGTTCTCTCTTGAATGTGAAGTAACTTGTTTTCCTGACCTTCCTTCAGAGTGCCCTTGCTGTTCTAAGCTATCATTCCTAAGAGGATTATAAGAGTGACTACTTTGATGTGATAATTGTAGTGCATCCTTATGTACTAGTTATGGTGCTGCTACTTGTTGCAAATTCGGCAGCTGACTGATATACAGTCGCTAATCTTATGAGCCGACTTGAGGCAATTATATAATGAATTCTTGTTCTTTAGAAATTCCCTTCGCACATGAACTGGAACTAGTGCAAAACTCCTATACTTATGTAATGCATGTGTCTGACTACAATATACACATTGTGAATTTGTTGCAACATATGATCGCTGGATCTGTGCACCATGTTTATGCTTGTGGGGAACATGAGATTTAATGTTTGTAACTAGGCTTAGGTAGTAGAATTTACTACTCAATTGATTTGCATTTAGTTTCAAGAAATTCAGCCATTTCTTGCTAAGTTGGAATTGTCTTGGAGTTAAGTGCTGATTCGTACTCTCTGTGTATTGATGTGTCGACCTTTTCCAGGATTAATTCGATGCAAGTAATAATCATGGTATGCCCTATTGCTTAATGCTAGGTTGAGAAGTGCCTGCAGATCACTTGCGGAAGCCTTGCTCATAGATGGTAATGTTAACAATTGCCTAAGATGACAAGCTATTAAACGAGGATAGTCAAATCGATCACAAATTCTTTCAAAGGCTATATCAAAATTAGAGCTGGTGACTGGGAGCTTGACTATGTGATCATGTGCCTCTCCTGTTATTGAACTCAGTAAATAAGGAAAACTTTGTATTTTGTATAGTTCTACATTGTTGACAATAAGGCTCATGAATGTGTCGTAATAATGCCTATAGTGAGTTACTTCATTGAAAAATAGTAGGTAATTTAATTCATCGTTATCACCCCTGGCAGTTTCATTTCCATTGCAGTACCCTAAATTTCAAGCTATTTCATTGGTATTAAAATGTCCCCTCGCTGTTCCATAGGAACTTGTCAACCCCTATAAAGAAGATACTATTGGAGAAAAGTCCTCTTCATTTCCAAAAAGGTGGACAAAGATGTATACTTCAACTGAATGGGGAAAGAAGACTTCGCCGACCTGGGCTGGACAAATCCAAAGTGAATAAGGGAGACATGGTGTGCCACCATGTTGCACCTGCATCTGCTACTCCCAATACCATCATTGGAGAAATGCCAGCAATAGCTACTTACAAGGCAAGGAGAATCTCCCAGAAACGTCTGTGGAAAGTTATGAGAGGCCTCAGGGGCCTGTCGCCCAGACGTCTGAGGGGAAGATGACACTTTCTTCCCCAACAGAAGTCACTGCAGATAGAAGAAGAAATCTGCTCGGCGTATGTTGGTGACTGACACCCGTCTTCACGGATGGGAAAAAGGTCAACAAGAGCAAGACAGGAAAAGACACAAATCACGGGCCATCGAAGACAGCGCCCCCTCCAGAATCTTCATCTTCAGAGTGAGGTGTGTTCCCCCCGCTATCATCTCCACCTGAAGATGGGGATGAATGGCAAACATTCAGGCGTAAAAGAATTTATAGCTATATTCGTCATCTCGCTGAGTTATGTAATCAATTTCATAATTCAGGGCAAGCATTGTCTATCTTCAGGAATCCAGGTACATCAATGCAGAACTTCAAACTCTTCTCTAAGGATGGAGTGTTTGGAGCTGTGGCCCCCGTAGGTGTCGGTGCTCTTGTCCACTCTAGTCTTTTTATTGATGAGGTGCCGTCTCCTACTCAGCTAGAGGCCGTTGCAGTTTATACTCGGTTGCTAATAATGGCAACAGTATGTAACATATACCAATACATTTCAACAGACTGTCAACTTGATTACAACCTGCTGGTGATCTAGTTTCTCAGCTTCCCTCCTCCTTTTCTTCCTGGAGATGTTAATGCCCACAACACTATCTGGGGCTCCTCTTACATTAGTATTAGAGGGAGAGATTTTGTGAGACTGATCAAGCAGCTGTACCTGTGTTTGTTGAATACAGGGGAACCTAAGCATTTCTCTGTTGTACATGCCACTTTCTCAAGTGTCAACATCACATTGTGCAGTCGTGCTCTGGTTCCCCTGTTATGGTAGGGTATGCACAACGACCTTTGTAATAGTGTCCATTTCCCAATTATCCTTGTTCCGAAGCAGAAAGACATCAAGTTACCCAGTCGCTGGCTACTCCATCGAGTTATTGGGCAGAATTCACATCATACGCTGATTTTGCCAACAATACCTTTGGCACTGCTGATCATGCCATTCATGTATTTGGTATTTTGGTTCAGGGGCGTAAAACACAGGGAGGGGGGGTGGGGGGGGCGGTCAGGGGAGGCATCCCCCCGCCCCAAGTTTTAGGTGCAGGGCAAAATTTTTAAGTAGTCTACCCTTAAAAAAAACAAAAAACATAAAGTATTCTATAAACGATGTAATACTACGTTAGGCGTTAAATGGGAAAAGCCATCTTGCCTTCTTTGCCGTAATTTCTTTATTCTACCGAACAAACAGTCTGTTTTTGCCCCCTGTGATGTTTCCCGCCGAGGCGCCAACTAAGCCGAGAGCCGAGGCCTTTTGAGCTTTGTCCACTTAACACGAAGATCCAAAAAGGTACATTTTCGAACTATTATTTCTGAGCCCTGGTTTAAAACCGAGGTAATGTACTGGGACACACAAAATAATTACTCATGCCTGGAAAGAACAGCGTGCGCATTGTTTTTGAAATAAACAAGGTAAAATAACATGACTCAGCCTTCGGATGCGCCGACAAGGTTTGAAAATCAATAATGCACGTGACGTTAGAAGTTCGACATTTGTGCTACGTTAGTGCCGTATTTATCCAAATCGATGGAGCTCTAGCATTTCATCAGTTTCTGTCTAAACTTTGTTGATTACTTCGTTTAAATTTGTGAAGTTTGTACTTTGTCACTGTGATGACCGTGAATCTGCTGTCTACTGGCCACCTACTCGGAAATGGTGAACAAGCTCCATGACACGCGTCTTGCTCAAGAGTTTGTAAACAAAGATCGACGGCAGTCCAGGGGCGTCTGGGGCGTCTGCCCCCCCAGGGTTCATAATAAGTATTTTTTGAACATGCTGTAGTGTGATCTTTTGAAACTATGTTTGTTTACATTCTTACTCGGAGCTAATTGAGATAGGTGGTGATAAATATGGTTCTTTGAAGTATGGGGAAATAAATGAGGTTTTAACGCTTAGTGAAGCGTGTGAGAGTACATTTTCTACTTTTAAAGACGGCTTTGATAAATGTCCATTTCAAATTATAAAAAAAATTATCTTTTAATGAAACAAATGAAACACTGTTTTAATTCTTTAGCATCTCATATACTAAAGTATATTTGTCTCCTACAGTGAAATATTAACATCTTAAAAATTATAGGTAGGACATAATGTTTATCAAAAACTTGTGTTTTCATTAAAGTTAGCCTGGCATCTGAAGGGTTAATTAGAAATAATTAATACAATTAATGTATTTTTATAATGTAGCGTTTGGCCTATAGTACCGTGTTATTTCAAGCTTTAAAGCTTAAGGGGAGGTGTTAGCCCAATTCGGTGAAAAAAATCAAAAATCAAAATTTGTGTGTTGTGTCCCTTATAACCTCACTTACGTGTCCAAAGCAAAATTTTACTTCTAACGACCTTCCTAGTAGTTTAAATAGATGTTTTCTTTCGCTCGTCAGTTATCTTGTATAATTCTGAAATGCTTCATGCTTTCTAGTTGAGAGACATTAATATTGAGAAGCTTGAATGTGTAGGACACGTTCAAAGGGGATGGATGCCCGCCTGAGAAAACTGAGAAAGGATATGAAAGGCTAGAAACTTGAAGATGGGCATGTTTTATCTGGAAAGGGTAGACTGAATGACAGAGAAATCGGCATTCTTCAAAGTTACTATGGCTCGGCAATCAGAAATCATGTGGATTCCGTGGAAAATATGAGACACACTGTGTGGGCTAAAATATTTCCAAAAAATCCAACTGACAGTCAAATACAGCATTATCTCTGTCCGAACAGCGAATCATCGTAAATATAACAAGTCACAAGTTACTGGAGTCAATACAGGCATGAACATTCACTTCCTGTGGCAGTTGGAGATATTATAAAACCAGTTAAATGGCTCTTTCTGATCCAAAGAAATGTTTGCAAGGCAATGAGTCTTTCAAAAATGTTGTGTGGACTTGAATCCCTAAGAATGTGTTTGTTGCCTTGGAAACTCAGTGCATTGGTGTATTTGATGCTGCATTGACCTTTAATGATGGTAATTTTGGAAAGATATGTGTTTTGAAACATTATACGTTGAACCTGGTGTAAAAAAAAATGAGAGCGCTTAAAGAAATTGATAGTTTTCGAGTTAAAAGAGCTGATAAGGATATCGAAACTATATTAAGGAAGCTAGGAAGAGGGGCAGATAACCTCGTAGTTCCGGCCCTTAAAATAACATTAACTTACTCATCATCGGCTTTAACTCGAATCCGAGTATAAATCTTCTTCCTTCAGTCCAGTTTGTGGATGTGTTTACGGTGACTAAAGAGTCCAATCCTGGCATGGAACAAGCGACCACACAAGTCACATAGTATTGCTGGAGGAGGACGTGGTTGGGCTGCTCGAAGTTTCCTAGCTTGACGCTTGGCCTCTTCATGTGTGCGTCGATCCCTTTCAAACGTCTTTACAGTATCCGAGATGGTACGGCGCCAAGTTGAGCGGTCTTCAGCCAGCATGTCCCAGGTTTGTGAATCAAGACCTGTCAATTTCAGGGTCTGCTTAAATTGGTCCTTGTAGCGCCTCTTAGGACCACCATGAGGTCTGGTGCCGTAGCATAACTCACCATATAGCATTTGACGAGGTAATCTCACATCATCCATCCGATGGACATGACCAATCCATCTAAATTGGTGACCTATTATGGATGATTCTATGCTGTTGATTTGAGCCTTTTCCAGAACAGCAATATTGGTAATGCGGTCTTCCCATTTAATCCTCAGGATTGATCGAAGTTTTTGTAGGTGGAAACGCTCAAGCTTCCTAAGATCACGTCGGTAAAGGGTCCACGTTTCACAACCATACAACAATGTAGAAATGACTACTGCTTTGTACACCATAAGCTTTGTACTCATAGACAGATCTTTATTCATGAAGACCCGGTGCGCTAATCGTCCATACGCTGCGTGGGCTGTGCCAATTCTCTTATCCACATCCTGCTCACAGGTACAGCTCACAGAGATGGTACTGCCTAGGTACGAGAAGTGGTCAACCTGTTCTAATGGCAAATTTGAGATGGAGATATTGAACTGAGGAAGAGGTGTGCCTGGTGAAGGTTGTGCCAAGACTTTAGTCTTATTGACATTTATGGTAAGACCAAAGCGATCACATGCACTTTTGTAACAATTAACTGACTCTTGCAGCTCTTCTGGTGTGAGAGTTGGTGACGCAGCATCATCTGCATACAACATGTTAGTAACCTTAGTAACCTGAGTTTTCCTCAAGGAGCGGAGACGAGTTAGGTTGAAAAGCCCTCCATCAAAACGATACTTGACCTCCACACCTGGGATGTTTGTGGGTGAATCATAAAGCATTGCAGCCAAGTACAGCGCAAAAAGCGTTGGAGCCAGTACACATCCTTGTTTCAGTCCATGGGTAATGGGAAATTCACCGGACATCTTATTCTGATGGCAAACCTGACCTGTCATGCCATCATGGAGAGCCTTGATTAGATCTACAAAACGCTGAGGGCAACCAAACCGCTTCAGCACTGCCCACATGGCTGGTCTTGGAACCGAATCAAATAATGAAAATCCACAGCCTGCTTCCAGTCTCCAACTGGGTCAGGAATGGAATGAATGAAGCCCCCATCTAGCGGCGAGGATATGGACTGTGCCGGCTGCCGAGGCCTGACGCACTCCTCTGGGGCAATGATTAAATGAATGACAGATGAAATGAAATGATAGTGGAGAGTGTTGCTGGAATGAAATTTTGACAGGGAAAACCGGAGTACCCGGAGAAAAACCTGCCTGCCTCCGTTTTGGGAACCGAATCAAATGCCTTTTCCAAGTCATAAAAGACTAAGAAGAGTGGATTCTGTTGTTCTCTACATTTTTCTTGTAGCTGTCTCACACAGAAAATCAAGTCAATTGTGCTTCTGGAAGTTCTAAATCCGCATTGTGACTCTGGGAGGATCTTCTCAGAGATAACCTTGAGGCGGTTAAGTAGAATTCTTGCAAGAATCTTCCCCACAATTGATAGCAGTGATATACCACGGTAGTTGCCACAAACACTGCGATCACCCTTTTTAAAGATAGTGACGATAGTGGCATTCTTTAGGTCTCCAGGTACCTTTCTTGATTCCCATATTCTGAGGATAAGGATGAAAATTCTTGTTTTGAGGGAATGACCTCCGGCTTGAATTAGTTCCAGAGGGATGTTATCTGGGCCAGGTGCTTTTCTGGGTTTCAATTGGGTGAGAGCTGCACTGAATTCATGATAAGTAGGAGGTACTTGCCAACCACAGTTGTTCAGGTTGTTGCGGCACATCACAGAGGAAGTCTTCAGCAGCTTCTGATGGACGATTTAGGAGATTGGAGAAGTGCTCCTTCCAGCGTTCCAAGATTTCTTGACTATCAGTAAAGGTAGTAGAATTATCAGCGCTTTTCAGTGTACCTGATGATGAGCGAGATGGTCCATATATTTCCTTGAGTACGGCATAGAAGTTCCTCAAGTCTCGAGCATCCGATAGTCTCTGCAGTTCCTGAGCCTTCTGTTGCCACCAAGTATTTTTAATCTGCCTTATCTGCGTCGGGCATTTACCCTTGAGTTCCAGTAGTTTATCTCTCTTTGTGTTGGAAGTTGGGTCTTGTAGATGGGCAAGATAGGCATTCCTTTTGGCTTGATGAGAGACAGAATTTCCTCATTGTTGTCATCAAACCAGTCTTGTCTTTTCCACACTATAAAACCAATGGTTTCCTCAGCTGACTGTGTGATAATCTTCTGTAATGTGGCCCATTCTTGCTGAATATCATTTGTTACTGGGTTTTCTGATAACTGGGTGACGATCCTGTTTCCAAAATGTTTGTACATGGATTCATCCTGAAGTTTGGATGTATTAAACTTCTTCCTTGCTTTCTTGATGATGATGATGGCAACCCGGAGTATGGGGCAGGGATGCATTGATTCTTGTTGAAACTTTGTAAGTTTATCTCAAAACATTTTTTTTTATTTTTTTATAAATGACCCGTTTTTTTTCAGAAACTTGTCATCATAGAAAATTTTTTTTTTTTTTGTAAATACATACCGATACTAATGATAAATCTACTGAGTTACTCCTAACTCCCATCTTGCAGTTGTATGGTTTTTACAGATAAATTTTCGATGAAAAATGTACTAAAAATTGTGTACTATAGAAAAATATCCCTTAAAATTTCATATTCAGTGCGAACTTCTTGAAACAAATTCGGTGTACATACAAGGTATCACCATAAGAGCATACCAAATTTGGTATATGTGGGGCTAACGGTTCCAGAGAAAATGGGTCACAAAGTTTGCCAATTTAACATTGTTAGTATAGGGGCTAACACCTCCCCTTAATAAGAAAAAGGTTCTCCCTGGTAGGTAGGCAACCACAGTTTATAAATTTGACCCCCCACCAAGTTTGCGAGGAGTTTTACGCCTCTGTTTTGGCTACTGCAAAGGAAACGATACCTTCCTCATCCAATGACTCCCACAGGAAGCTTGTCCCTTGGTGGACTGCCAAGATTGAAGCAGTCATTGAAGATCATCGACGTGCCTTCAAATACTATCAGTGGCAAAATTCCATGGCCGACCTTATCAACTTTAAAAGGATCCATGCTAAAGCCTGATATCTGATATGGGAGAGTAAGAAACCTATTTGGGAAAAGTACTCTCAAGTGTGGACTAAGCTTTGTCGGATATCCCGACTCCTGACATTGGTCTCCATAAACAGAGACATCATCATTGACCATCTCACCATTGCTAACAGTATTGGATTGCACTTCTCTGCTGAATCCAGCTCCAGGATGATTCAACATGTGTGATTGGAGCGGGAGGCTGAGGCTCACTCATTGTCCCTTGCCATAGCTACTTCAGAGTACTACGATGTACTATTCTCAGAACTGTTGCTTCTTGGTCTTTGTGCAGAACACAAACTTTTCATTACCAACACGCAGTTCCGGCTACCTGACCGCTTCAAAACCACGTGGATGCATCCTCGTTCCAAACATTGGCACATTCTTGATTATATCATTACCCGGCAATGTGATAAGAAGGACACTCTTATTACCAGAACAGCAAGGAATATAGACGATTGTTGGACAGATCATAAACTTCTTATATGTAAGCCCAGGATATCCATCAGACCTAAACCACCTAGGAACATCAACAATTTGCCAAGAAAGAAGTTTAATACATCCAAACTTCAGGATGAATCCATGTACAAACATTTTGAAAACAGGATCGTCACCCAGTTATCAGAAAACCCAGTAACAAATGATATTCAGCAAGAATGGGCCACATTACAGAAGATTATCACACAGTCAGCTGAGGAAACCATTGGTTTTATAGTGCGGAAAAGACAAGACTGCTTTGATGACAACAATGAGGAAATTCTGTCTCTCATCAATGCCAAAATGAATGCCTATCTTGCCCATCTTCAAGACCCAACTTCCAACACAAAGAGAGATAAACTACTGGAACTCAAGGGTAAATGCCAGACGCAGATAAGGCAGATTAAAAATACTTGGTGGCAACAGAAGGCTCAGGAAATGCAGAGACTATCGGATGCTCGAGACTTGAGGAACTTCTATGCCGTACTCAAGGAAATATATGGACCATCTCGCTCATCATCAGGTACACCGAAAAGCGCTGATAATTCTACTACCTTTACTGATAGTCAAGAAATCTTGGAATGCTGGAAGGAGCACTTCTCCAATCTCCTAAATCATCCATCAGAAGCTGCTGAAGACTTCCTCTGTGATGTGCCGCAACAACCTGAACAACTGTGGTTGGCAGTACCTCCTACTTATCATGAATTCAGTGCAGCTCTCACCCAATTGAAACCCAGAAAAGCACCTGGCCCAGATAACATCCCTCTGGAACTAATTCAAGCCGGAGGTCATTCCCTCAAAACAAGAATTTTCATCCTTATCCTCAGAATATGGGAATCAAGAAAGGTACCTGGAGACCTAAAGAATGCCACTATCGTCACTATCTTTAAAAAGGGTGATCGCATTTTGTGGCAACTACCGTGGTATATCACTGCTATCAATTGTGGGGAAGATTCTTGCAAGAATTCTACTTAACCACCTCAAGGTTATCTCTGAGAGGATCCTTCCAGAGTCACAATGCGGATTTAGAACTTCCAGAAGCACAATTGACTTGATTTTCTGTGTGAGACAGCTACAAGAAAAATGTAGAGAACAACAGAATCCACTCTTCTTAGTCTTTTATGACTTGGAAAATGCATTTGATTCGGTTCCAAGACCAGCCATGTGGGCAGTGCTGAAGCGGTTCGTTTGCCCTCAGCGTTTTGTAGATCTAATCAAGGCTCTCCATGATGGCATGACAGGTCAGGTTTGCCATCAGAATAAGATGTCCGATGAATTTACCATTACCCATGGACTGAAACAAGGACGTGTACTGGCTCCAACGCTTTTTGCGCTGTACTTGGTTGCAATGCTTTATGATTCACCCACAAACATCCCAGGTGTGGAGGTCAAGTATCATTTTGATGGAGGGCTTTTCAACCTAACTCGTCTCCGCTCCTTGAGGAAAACTCAGGTTACTAAGGTTACTAACATGTTGTATGCAGATGATGCTGCGTCACCAACTCTCACACTAGAAGAGCTGCAAGAGTCAGTTAATTGTTACAAAAGTGCATGTGATCGCTTTGGTCTTACCATAAATGTCAATAAGACTAAAGTCTTGACACAACCTTCACCAGGCACACCTCTTCCTCAGTTCAATATCTCCATCTCAAATTTGCCATTAGAACAGGTTGACCACTTCTCGTACCTGGGCAGTACCATTTCTGTGAGCAGGATGTGGATAAGAGAATTGGCGCAGCCCATGCAGCATATGGACGATTAGCGCACCGGGTCTTCATGAATAAAGATCTGTCCATGAGTACAAAGCTTATGGTGTACAAAGCAGTAGTTATTTCTGCATTGTTGTATGGCTGTGAAACATGGACCCTTTACCGACGTGATCTTAGGAAGCTTGAGCGTTTCCACCTACAAAAACTTCGATCAATCCTGAGGATTAAATGGGAAGACCGCATTACCAAATTTGCTGTTCTGGAAAAGGCTCAAATCAACAGCATAGAATCATCCATAATAGGTCACCAATTTAGATGGATTGGTCATGTCCATCGGATGGATAATGTGAGATTACCTCGTCAAATGCTATATGGTGAGTTATGCTATGGTGGTCCTAAGAGGCGCTACAAGGACCAATTTAATCAGACCCTGAAATTGACAGGTCTTGATTCACAAACCTGGGACATGCTGGCTGAAGACCGCTCAACTTGGCGCCGTACCATCTCGGATACTGTAAAGACGTTTGAAAGGGATCGACGCACACATGAAGAGGCCAAGCGTCAAGCTAGGAAACTTCGAGCAGCCCAACCACGTCCTCCTCCAGCAATACTATGTGACTTGTGTGGACGCTTGTTCCATGCCAGGATTGGACTCTTTAGTCACCGTAAACACATTCACATACTGGACTGAAGGAAGAAGATTTATACTCGGATTCGAGTTAAAGCCGATGATGATGATGACCATTCTCAGAATGGGAACTGCGCAATGTGTTTGCTTTGAGCATATATACATCTCCTGGACCAGATAACATCCACAATCAGTTGCTGAAACATCTCTGCGAAACCAGTATCAAACAACTGCTTTCCTTCTTCAGTCGTATTTGGATTGAAGTGGAGTTTCCATCGCAATGGCGAGGAGGGATCGTGGTGTCAATTCCAAAGACTGGAAAGTTGTAGCAGCTGGTGGATTCTAGGACTGGAGGGGTGGTAACAATAACAACCAATCCCATACTTTTCTTGAAAAAATGCACAGAAGAAGGAAGAGCAAGGTGGAACTAGTATTATTCAAAATGAAACGTTTCAGATTGAATTTTACTGAATGCTTTTGACACCCAATCATATGGCTGTATTTTTGTTATGTAGTAAGTAGTAATTACTTTTAAATAATGACATCAGATTGTGTGATGTGAATATGATGTGGAATAGAGGTAATACAAAATGTGGATTCCAGGGTGCTTGAGTTGGAACCGATTATTACATTCCTTATTAATTCAAACCTTTAGAATACGGCATTCTACAGATGTTAGATGTTGTCAACTGATAATAAAGTATCATAAAGTAATACCGACACTAGTATACAAGTACAAGTACGTATATACAAGTACTTTCTCTTGTCTTTGAGTATGCTCTGTGGCATAACTAGGATTTACTTCTGAAGAGGGATGGCCGGAGTCTAAATTAAATTGAGGGTGAGGAATCACATGTAAAATGAGACATAGTCAATAAGAGCAAATATACAATACCGAATGTTAGAAACTTAATATCTCGTGTTTGATTTTGATAACATTCCATATGTTGTAATTGCACCTATCAATGTGCAAAAGCAAGTATATGAACCATTCAATATGTAGGGCCTACTGTATTATCTAAGAAATGTGCGTTATACATGGAGGTTCATTGGATCTTGTGAAAGTGAATGTATACTCCTACAGTTCTATGTAACTACTGTAGTCTATCATAGTATATAAATTATATTATGCGGTATATTGTTAACATTAGAAGGTTTCTTTCCCTCTCCCGAAATTTTTTATTTAAAAGTTTTATCTTCTGCCATTGATTAGTCGATTACTGACCAGTGGCGTAACTATGGGGAGTGATCAGGGAGAACCAAAGAAAAATATATTTAATAGATTAGGAAAAAATAATGCCTTAAGTCAATAAAATTATTATTCCATGCTCAAATATTAACTTCTAATAACCTATTTTTTTTAATAAAAAATGTCACAGTAACGTGGTCGTTAAGTTATTAATTTCACGCTAACATTATGAACATAACATAAGTCATCCCAACCTCAAATGTCAACATTTTCAATGTACCAATACATCGTGTCCTCAACATTGGTATTTCCCACGTTGAGCTGTTTTCAACATTTTTTTCCCCCACATTAATCAATATTGTAACACATCTGTTTTTTTTCTTTTTCTTTTTTTTTTAGGTTTTTAGTAGGGCTATATTTTTAATAAATTAGATGGTTAAAATGTTTAGAAATAGTTTTGAACACAATCTTTTTATAAATTTAAGTATCAGACTTGCAACTTCATATCCTATTAATTACATTTTGCTGATGAAGGTCACGTGACCGAATCCGGTATATTGTATTATATGTATAATAATTTTATTGACTTAAGGTATTATTTTTTCGTAATCTATTAAACTTTGTCAATAAGGATCACTTTAGTTTGACATAGTTATTTTCATGTCTCTTCGTAAGAATATATTTGTTGAAGTTACCAATCATCGGACTGATGACAAATGATTGGATTATGTAAGTTTATATTTACTAGTTTGAAAGCATTTCTCTTCGCTCGTGTAAAGTTTTAGCGTTAAGGTACCCTAACTTAACACTTCTTGAATCAGCAAAATCATCAGGTGTTCAGTTGGCTAGAGGAGTGGTAGTGAGATGGGTGTGGCACCAGGGGTGGCCCTAGGGCGGTGCGAGATGTGCGACCGCATCGGGCGCTGTCATATGGGAGGGGACAGAAAATGCAATGATAGTTTGACAGCGCAAAAAATAAAACCCAATTAATTCTATACAGAAGTGAGCTGGGGTGCATGCATTTCAAAGGTATAGACATATAACGAGAAATTTGTTCGTAACTTTGTATAAATATTAACGAGTTGAAACCAATATCTATACATCTAGGGTTCTATCCACCACCTGTTTTCTTGGTGTTCGATCTCGTGCGGGTGCATGTGGATTGTGATTTGTGTCTGTGTTGCAAGCTACGAGTGAAATTGAAACTTTACTTACTGTTAGAACGTTCCTACTATACAAAATGAGCTTCGCTCGCTAAATCGCGACATTGTGAAAGAAACTCGATTTGTCGTGATATATCGATTTGAATGGCTGCCTGTGATTGGCTATTTAAAGCGATTTCACTTCTGACTGCTAGATAGCTCTAGTGCAGCACTGAAACGTCAAGTCGGAAGTAACAATGGCTTTACTATAAGTGGTGTTGTGTAATGTAAGATATTAGTATTATTTATTTAGCGTATGGCTTATACAGACATTATGAGTAATTATTATTATTACATCATTTTTGCCCTTATGGACAGTGTATGAACTTGAATATCTCATGATGTCACAATTTTCACTTCTTTCCCTTCTTCTCTTCCCAAAATCTCTTCATCCTTTGACTGTGTTTCTGTTTCCTTTGTTCCGTCCACAATGTTCCTATCTTCTTCCTTTCACTTACTAAAAATTTGGCGTTCTTAATTTTGTTTCTGAATTTTTCTCTGTCTTCTATCATTTGCTTGTTGATCCCTAATTGCTTTAAGTCATCTTCTATTTCATGGTACCAATTTGTTTTCCTTTTTGAACTGTTTACTACATCAAAGATTTTCTTTGTAAGTCGTTTATTGTTCATTCTCTGTATGTGCCCGTAGAAAGTTAGTCTGCGTTTTCTAATGATATCTGTGAGTAATATATATATATCATCATCATCATCTTCTTTGCATTTTCCCACTTATGTGGGGTCTGCCTTCCTGCAATGTTTCCTCCACTTCAATCGATCCATAGCGTCTCGGGGGCGGAGCTTAGTGAGCCGCATGTCATCTCTCACCCTATCCAACCAGCATGTTTGAGGTCGGCCTCGAGGTCGACGACCCTCCACATTTAGTTGAAGGGCAGTCTTAGAAACTGAGGTTTCACTGTTGCTATATATATATATACATATTTACAGATGAGAAACAAAGTAACTCAATTTGTGCTTCAAAACTGAATGTCCAGATTTTCAATCGAGTCTACAGCATCTGGAGTTACCAACATGAAGTCTGCTTCATTACCGTGATAGGCTCGAATCTTGCATTCTCTGACAATGTGATGAATAGTCTGGTGTGGAGCTCCGCAGTCACAGTCTGGATTAGGTAGTTTTTCCCACTTATCAAGAGCGTCTCTGCACCGACCATGTCCTGTTCTGATTCTGTTCAGGGCAGTCCAAGTCTTGTGTGGTAGGTGGAATCCACTTGGAAATCTGGGACCTGAGAAGAAGGTATGCAGGCGCATATCTGTTGCTGCTTCCCAATGACCTTTCCATTCATCAAGAGATTTAAAATCCTTAGCATCCATGTCAGCATCATCATGTCAAGTTGGATGGCGTGACTATAGTATTTTAAGATTCAAAAGTGGCAGGTCATTATTACTAACATCATTTTAGACATATTTCTTTTTGTGTAGATAATAATCATACCCAGCCTGGGCTAAGCGCGACTATAAGCAAACAGTATTGTTTAATATTAAATAATATTTTAGGAGCATTCTATGAATATTATTTTTAATATTAAAATAATAGTTATTAATAAGTTAAAAAGAATGTTTGTTGTATTTAGTCTATTCAGGGGAGGGTGCGCCACAATGAGATCTCGCACCACCTGAAAATATTGCTAGGGCCGCTTCTGTGTGGCACTATCTTTCTTTATCCCTTTCCAAAATTACACCACTTGGTCAGTTGCCATTTTGTTAGTATGAGTGCCAGTTTGGAAAGTATTAAACAAAGCTTTCCAGTCGGTCGACACAATTTGTGCCCAATTACATTAGGTGGGAGAACAAGTATTTACATGCCCTAACCTGAAAGAAATAAGATCATCATCATCATCATCATCATTTCCCCTTATCCAGCTCCTGCCGGGTCGGGGTATTTATGGCACTTCTCCACTTTCCTCTTTCCTTCCACCATTCTTCTTCCACGATCTTGTCCCAGTCCAGATTTCTTTTTCTCACGCTGTTCTTCACTGAATCAATCCACCTTGTTCTAGGTCTTCCCCTTGCTCTCTTACCCTTGCACTTCGCCTCCAGCATCTGTCTCGGTATTCTATTTTCCTCCATCCTCTTTACATGTCCAAACCACCTTAGTTTATTCTTCTCAATTCTCTCATTTAGTTTTCCCATCCCAACTTCCTTCCTAACATCTTCATTCCTCACTCTGTCTTTCCTTCCTTTCCTGAAAGAAATAAGATATTATTACAAAATAATACTGCTATACTGCTATCCGGGCATGCAAGTGGGACAACTGACAGCACATGTGAACAATAATAAAATAAAGGAAACACCCGAGACGTTAATTATCCACGTTGGTACAAACGACATTCTAAACTCAACAACACCCAGTGATATAATGGCCGAGGCTGATACTCTTATTGCGACAGTAAAAGTGAAGTTTCCGGAGACAAAGGTTTGTCTCAGTGGAGTGTTATATAGGAATGATGTCGACTACCGCTATGTGGATGCTGTAAATTCCACACTAGACTGGCTGTGTCGCAATGGAGACGTCCTTTTTGTGGATGCAAATGGATGGCTTAATGACTATGATTTTAGTACAGATGGGTTACACCTCAATAGGAAAGGGACCTCTAAGTTCGGTAAACTGCTGAATAGGATATCTAAGAAAATGCTTTCGGGAAACTAATTCAGAAAATGGGGGGCGTAAATGAGTGCACTGGAAAAGTTACAGTAAATCAGTACCACGAAAAACAGGACTCGAGTCAGGGGGGCAAGGGATTACTAATTGCACACCCACAACATCAAAATTTGAAGGGGGAGGGGGGTCTAAGATTGCTCTTGGTAAACTGTCAAAGTGTAGTAAACAAGCAAATAAAACTCAGTACAGCAATGGAAGCATATGAAATTGATGTGGTGATAGGAGTGGAATCATGGCTGAGAGAAGGGGTTGGAAATAGAGAAGTTTTCCCAGAAGGGTATGTAGTCTATCGTAGAGACCGAGGAAATAAGAAGGGAGGGGGGGGGGGGGGGTGTTTATACTGGTGAAGGAAACTTACTGCTCACATGAATGGTTTACCGACGAAAAGGATGAAATATTAGGGATAAAATTAGTTTGTGACAATATGAAGGAGGTGGGAATTATAGGAATATATAGGCCTGGGAGAGAGAAAAGAGACATGGAAATATTTGAGAAACTAATAGATTACACTCATAAAAACAATAATGACATGATAATAATTGGGGGGGATTTAAACTTGCCAGAAGTTGATTGGAATGGAGCTGCAACAGAAGCCCATGAACAGAAACTTGCAAATAAATTAGTTTGGGAGGGAGGATTTACACAAGTAGTGCAAGCACCAACTAGACTCAGCAACTTGCTGGATGTATTCCTGATAAAACCAGGGGAACTTGTTGAAAATACCCACGTAATTGAAGGAATAGGTGACCATAAGGCTGCAATAATGGACATTGGTCTGGTACCAAAAAGGCTTAATAGGAGGGTCACACAGGACAAGAAATTATACAGAAAAACTAAATTCGATGAATTTGGAGCTTACCTGAAATCAAAATTTAATTCTTGGATAAGTGAAGGGAATAATGTGGATACACTCTGGGCAAATTTTAAGGAAATCATTTGGGAGGGTGAGAAGATATTTGTACCTATTAAGAAGGGAAAAACAACCTCAGACCCTGTTTACTATACAAAGGACATACGAAAATTAAAAAGGAAATGTAGAATGGTAAACAGTCAAATCAAAGAGGGCAGGGGAAACAGAGAAACCAGAAAGCAGCTAATAAAGGAGCTCAATAGGTTGAAAAAGGAAGCAAAGGAAAATTACATGAATGGCATACTTCATGAGGGTAAAGACCACATAGGGAAATGGAAAAAGCTGTATTCATATATTAAAAACCAAAAGGGAAACGGAATCCACATTCCCACAATGGAGGGAGAAGGGGGTGAGCATTTATTTGCAGATAATGAGAAAGCAAACCTATTTAGTAGGGAATTCATAGATTCAGTGGAAGATTGTCAGGAGTTGGAAACCGTAAATGAGACTGGAGAGGGTGAAACACATAAGGACACAAGAAGCTTCACCTTTACAAATGAGGATATTTTTAGAGAAATCAAACTGCTTCAGCAAGGAAAAGCAGCAGGGTGTGATCAAATTACTGGGGAATTAATAAAGGCAATGGGGTGGTACATAGTGCCTTATTTAAAGTTTCTTTTCGACTATGTCATGAACAATAGTAGAATACCAAAGGAATGGAAGGAATCTATAATAATACCAATTTATAAAGGAAAGGGAGATAGAAGTAAACCTGAGAACTACAGACCAGTAAGTCTGACCAGTGTAGTTTGTAAAATCTTGGAGAGTTTAATAGTAAAATATATTAGAGGGGTATGTGAAGATAAAAATTGGTTCCTGAGGAGCCAGTATGGATTTAGAAAGAAATTTTCTTGTGAGGCACAACTGGTGGGATTTCAGCAGGACATATCAGATCGGTTGGATCTAGGGGGACAGTTGGACTGCATAGCTATAGACCTTTCCAAAGCTTTTGACAGAGTGGAACATGGAGTATTATTAAAGAAAGTGGAGAGAATGGGATTGGACTCGAGGGTTGTACGTTGGATAGGAACATTTCTAAATTCAAGGGTTCAGAGAGTCAGAGTAGGGAATTACGTATCACAGGAAGAGAAAGTTAAGAAGGGAATTCCACAGGGTAGTAAAATTGGTCCATTGCTTTTCCTAATATATGCAAATGATTTAGGGAACAATATAGCATCAAAAATAAGATTGTATGCAGATGACATTATCGTCTATAGGGAAATAAATAATATAGAGGATTGTAAAATATTACAAAGGGACCTCGACAGTATCCAACATTGGGTTGAAGAGAACCACATGAAGGTTAACGGAGGTAAATCAACTGTCACAATATTCACAAACAAGAGATTAAAAACTGAATTTCAATATACATTGGATGGGGTAATCGTACCAAAAGATGACAAGTGCAAATACTTAGGTGTGAGATTTGATAGTAAATTGCACTGGAAGGGTCATGTTGGAGACATTGTTGGGAAAGCATACAGATCGTTGCATGTCATTATGCGACTACTTAGAGGATGCAACAAAGAAATAAGAGAGAAAAGTTACCTAAGTTTGGTTCGTCCAATATTGGAATATGCAAGCAGTGTATGGGATCCGCACCAGGAATACCTAATAAAAGAAATTGAGAGTGTTCAAAGGAAAGCAGCAAGATTTGTGATAGGGGATTTTAGGAGAAGAAGCAGTGTATCAGATATGTTACAGAAGCTTGGGTGGGAAACATTAAGTAAGAGAAGGGAGAAAAACAGACTTGTAGGGTTATATAGAGCATATACAGGAGAGGAAGCATGGGGGGAAATCCGTGAGAGGCTTCAATTGGAAAGTAATTATATTGGTAGGGCAGACCACAAATTCAAAATTGGACGGCACTTTAGCATAAGCGATTGGGGTAAATTTTCATTCATTGGGAAGGGTGTGAAGGAATGGAACAGTTTACCAAGGGCGGTGTTTGATCCCTTTCCAAAATCAGTCCAGTTATTCAAGAGCAGAATAGACAAAACCAGGGAAAAGAAAGAAGTGGTATAACTTAGTGCTGTATTCCTAGAAACATTATATGTGCTATGTAATTCCTACAGTAGTTGTGAGAGGGGAGTTCAATCAATGTGTGAATAGTACATTAAGTTACTGTATTAGGTAGATTTCATTAGAAAGCTAACTATTGCAATGGGTCCCATGTTTCGACTTCCGGAAAATTTCGACATATCTTCGCGTTTCACATCCCCCAGACCCCAAAACCACCGTCAGTTCAAAAGTTTATATATAATTTATGTATATATATATGTATATATATATGTATATCAGTTTCTTGTGGACACGATAACTGCCGTAATTTTGCACCAATTACTTCGAATTTTTTACCGAAGATGTATACCTATAAAATCTCGGTCGAGTTCGTTACTGGGCTAAATCGGTCGAAGGGGGTGAAAATGGGGGGCTTTTCTCGAAAAAGTGAAATTTCGCTATAACTCTCTTAATACGTGCAATATCGAATCCATTCAAAGTTCATAATATATGTCGGATAAGTGCCAAAAATTTATGTCAAATAAGATTTTTGATAGCACCAACCATTGACCAAAGGGGTGGAAAAAAGTGGGTTTTTCGGGAAACATTAATCATATCTCTCTTAATAGGCACAATATCAAAACCGTACAAAATGGACAATATTCCCCTAATAATTACCTAAAACTTTTGTCTGAAAGAATTTTTGATATGACCCACCATTACGCCAAGGGACGAGAAAAATGATTTCGGAATTATAAGAAAATGCCAAGAGCTATCAGTGGTTGCCATGGCAACACTACTAAATTGATGAGGCATGGACCATCAGACGTTGCCATGACAACGCACTTGCACGAGATCAGATTCAGTATTTCCATCTGATTAAGTGGTTGGTTGGTTGGTTCTTAAGTTTAGGGGCTGCGACAACGCGGTCATGTAGCCCCGTGTACTTTGGGTGTGTGTAGAATCTGTCTGATAACCGGTGTTAATTGTGAAGACTGTATTAGTGTGTGTTATCTGTTTGTTAATTTAAGTACTGCAACTAACAATTTTTCAGATAGTTCCTACTTTTGCCGCCAAGCGCCACTGTCAACGACTACGAGGCCAAGTTCAGAACTGAGCTACTAGACGCCGCCGCAGTCGGCTCTTGGCAACGAACAAAGAAACCTAAGAGCGTTGTATACATTCTTAACCTATCCAATTTAGCTTCACACAGGTGCAATTAGTGGAAGGATCTTTAACATGCCATAAATCTATGACATGGGACCGCCGGCTTTACTTCCCCTCCGAAGGAAGGCATACTGAGGGATATTTAACGCTCTTAAAAAATCCGACGGCTTCGGCCGGGTTTGAACCCGGTATCTTGGGCATGGAAGCTCAGCATGTTACCGACTACGCCACCAAAGCCACCTGATAAAGTGGGAAGCGGCTTCGGTGACGTAACTGGTAGCATGCTGAATGTCTATGCCCAATGTCGCGGTTTCAAAGCCGGCCGAAGTCGTCGGATTTTCTAAGAGCACTAGAATCCCTCAGTATGCTTTCCTTTGGAGGGGAAGTTCCAACGTTCGTTGCGAGTTGATGGTTGGGGTGGCATCTAGTAGCCAAGTTCACAGCTAGGAGTCGTTGACGGTTGTACCTGGTAGCAACATTAGGAACTACTGCTTGAAATTGACCGTCTGCAGTACTTACATGAATTAAGACTAATACAGCCATTACAATTCACACCGTGTATCAGACAGATTCTACACTCACCCAAAGTACACGGGGTTAGATGACCGCGTTGTCGCAGCCCCTAAACTGAGGAACCAACCAGAGATAGATTTCGTTAGAAAGCTAACTATTGCAATGGGTACCATGTTTCGACTTCCGGAAAATTTCGACATATCTTCGCGTTTCACATCCCCAGGCCCCAAAACCACCGTCAGTTCAAAAGTTATATATAATTTATGTATGTATATGTATATCAGTTTATTGTGGACACGATAACTGCCGTAATTTTGTACCAATCACTTTGAATTTTTTACCGAATACGTATACCTATAAAATCTCGGTCGAGTTCGTTACTGGGCTAAATCGGTCGTTGGGGGGTGAAAATGGGGGGCTTTTTTTTTCGAAAAAGTGAAATATTGCTATAACTCTCTTAATATGTGAAATATCGAATCCGTTCAACATTCATACTATGTGTCGGATAAAGCCCAAAAATGTATGTTTGAAGAGTTTTTTTTATAGCACCAACCATTGACCAAAGGGGTGGGAAAAAGTGGGTTTTTCGGGAAACATTAATCATATCTCTCTTAATAGGCACAATATCAAAACCGTACAAAATGGACAATATTCCCATAATAATTACCTAAAACTTTTGTCTGAAAGAATTTTTGATATAACCCACCATTATGCCAAGGGATGAGAAAAATAATTTCGGAATTATAAGAAAATGCCAAGACCTATCAGTGGTTGCCATGGCAACACTAATAAATTGATGAGGGATGAGCCATCAGACGTTGCCAAGATAACGCACTTGCACGAGATCAGATTCAGATTTCCATCTAAGTGTGAAGCGGCTTCGGTGACGTAACTGGTAGCATGCTGAATGCTTATGCCCAAGGTCGCGAGTTCAAAGCCGGCCGAAGTCGTCGGATTTTCTAAGAGCGCCAAAAATCCCTCAGTATGCTTTCCTTTGGAGGGGAAGTTCCAACGTTCGTTGCGAGTTGCTGGTTGCGGTGGCATCTAGTAGCCAAGTTCACAGCTAGGTGTCGTTGACGGTAGTACCTGGTAGCAACATTAGTAACTACTGCTTGAAATTGACCGTCTGCAGTCCTTACCTGAATTACAGACTAATACAGCCATCCCAAAGTACACGGGGTTACATGACCGCGTTGTCGCAGCCCCTAAACTGAGGAACCAACCAAAATCTATGCGGTAGATATAATTTTGCGTGAAGAAGTAACAGACCGTTACATAGTTGCACATCAGTGTCGAAACCTAGCATAAGGACAGTGTGACCACAAGTATAAAAATGGACCCCAAATGACAAGAAGGTTACCGTTCCCATAAGACAATAAAATGTTTAAAATAAGCATAAAATGACGAAAAACAAAGTTAATTAAGCTCCAATTATAAAATACCTTCTCGCATTAAATGAGGTCTGATCCTTCTACGAAAATCTGCATATTCTGCCTATTTTCGCCTATCCCCAAGTTTGTCCGGTGAAATCTACCTCCGCCTTCCGGCGTGCCGAGAGGACTTTTTCTTTTAATATTGTGTAGTGTTTGTTACTGTATTCTTTTGGGTGTTTGTTACCTTATTCTTTTAATATTGTGTAGTGTTTGTACATTAAGTTACTGTATTCTTTTAATATTGTGTAGTGTTTGTAAATTATGTACCTCATTTGCCACCGAGGTTGACACCTCATTGCAAATAAAGTGATTTTGATTTGATTTGATTTTATAAATGAGGTACTTAATTGGACGAAATGTTTCGAACGTCAAACGTTTATCTTCAGATCTTGCTCACTTAGGCTTAGTCAATGTACAATGTTTATGAATTACTCTTATGCAAAAATATATATACAATGTTTAGAATACTTAAGTTTGTATTCACTTCTGTGGTTGTTGCATTATTATTAATGTACTGTAGTTTAAGTATGTTAACCTGTGATCTATTGAAATATTATTGTGACTAATCTCAGCAATGATGTTCTAAATCAACCGTTCCTATTTCAACTAGTGGCCTAATTGTATGGTTATATCTGTAATCAAGAAAAGTGTGGCTAAGTATCTTATTGTTTGGTTATTTACTGTCAGGAAAATGTTTCTAAGTTCCCTATATTCTAAATAAACAAAGTTAATTAAATGGGCTAGAGTATGAAAATCACCTGTGATAACCTTGGTTTGATTGAATTTGAATAATTAACACATTTAAAGGCCAAATATTGCCTAAAAGTGTGAATTTCTCGGTGATAATTTAATAAAAGACATATCATTATGTAAAATATTTATACTCTCATTGCAATCAGCTTTTCTACTAACAATTAGTCCGGCGCCGTGGCTAAATGGTTAGCGCGCTACTTTGGCACGAAGTGCCCCGGGTTCGATTCCCGGCCGAGCCATCAGGGATTTTAATCTCCTGGGGTTAATTCCCGTGGCTCGGGGACTGGGTGTATGTGCCGTCTACATCATCACTTCATCCTCATTACGGCGCGCAGGTCGCCCACAGGCGTCATCTGGAAAGACCTGCACTCGGCCTCTCCGGAGGCCACACCATCATTCATTCACTAGCAATTAGGCATTAATTTTAAGATTTGCACAGTTTATATCAACTTTTCTTACACTTTATAAATAATTTTCCCTATTCAAAACCTAAATAAAACTATTTTATGTTTTTGAAGACCTCAAAAGCCAGTCCCTATTCATCAGCAACTCAGGCAGTATATCATCCATGCCTGGAATTTCGTTCCTGCTTAGGTCTTCGAGTGCTCTATCAAATTTTGATCTCAATATTAAATCTCCTTTCTCATATTCCTTCCGGTTAGAATATACCCACGGTAGGCCTATGCTCTGCCTGTCGTAGGAGGTGACTATTAGGGTCAACAAGACAGTCTGACATTACTGACCTTAATTTGGAAGACCACCTGTGGATGGGGAGGGCAGAATTCATCCACTGTATCCCCTGCCTGTCGTAAAATACGACTAATAGGAGGCCTTTTTAAAGGTCTTTTTCGATTTTCCGGTCCCAATTTTGGTTTGACCCTTAGAATAAGCATGCATGCCGTTAGGGGAAGGGCCACCAACTTTGCCATCTGGCCAGAAAGCCTAGACGGTATTCCCCATCCTGTAAGGTGGGTGTGCCATGTACCTTAGCGGTTGTATCCGCCTCACAACGGAGGTCCTTGCATGGCCATATATTTGCACCGAATAGATCACTGTGTATGCCAAATGATATGTGCCTGTTTGAGGCACTAGGAACCCTGGCAATACTTACAATCGCCAGGTAGGTTTTGCTTTGGCTGGGTGCTCCCACAGTGGTGGCCCTCGTTCGGAGTAGGTAGTATTCAGAGAGGATGACCCACAATAGGTCTAAAGGGTGGCCCCCTTAAAAAGCCATCTCTGGAGTGTCATGTTAATCCCTTGGGATGTAGCTTTTAAAAAAAGATTTCCTGTGGACAGGTCTGCTCACTACCCGGTAGCTACCAGGACGGTTGGGGGAGATTTTAAACCCGTGAAATCCATATTATTGTCAGAAGAAATCGAGGGGAAATTTGGAGACCTTAATGGAATTTCAAACCTCCGGAACGGGCAGCTCCTGCTTCATATCGTTTTGCGGACGCAAACCTAAGCGTTGCTGGAATGCACGCTAAATTAGGTCCGTGGAGTTATATTCCATCGCGACCTCATTTTGAACAGCGACAAAGAGCTAACGCGGGATTTTGGGAAGAGAGACGTCACCAAAATTAGGAGCATCACCCGAAAAATTGGAGAGGACAGCATGGATACCGGTGCTTTCATTCTCCATTTTGAGGGTGATGTCGTACCTAAACAGGTGAAGGTCTCGTCGCACCATTGCGACGTTAGACCGTACATCCCTCGAACTATGTGCTGCTATCAATGCCAACAATTTGGGCATGTTTCCGCCAGGTGCAGTGCGAAGGCCGTGTGTAGAGAGTGTGGCAAGGGGCACATGAGGGTGAGAGGTGTACGCATCCCACGATATGTCCTAACTGCCAAGGAAGTCACTCTCCATGGTCAAAACAGTGCCCTGAATTCACCAAGGAGGCAGAAATCCAAGAAATACGGACATTGGTTCGGCATTCATATCACGACGCTCGCAACAGGTGTCGTGATATGAATGCTCCCGAATTTCGGGTATCGATTTTAGCTGCAGCGACGCCCTCAATCACCCCTGCCGTTTATGTTCAAAGTGCAGTACCCTCGGTTTCCAACTATTCTGCAGTTTTCAAATCTCCCTTGCTGTACCAGCGAGCCCTGCTAGCCCAAAGAAGGTTCTAGAACCTTCTTCGACCATTGTGAAAAAGGTGCCAGCTATACCATCCAAGCTGGTGCCTCCTGAGAATAAGTCCTCTTCTTCTCCATAACGGTCGGCAAAGTAGTCTTCCCCTGCTAAGGGGGAAAGAAGACTTCACTGACCGAACAACATCTATCAGCCCATCTGAAATGGAAAAATCACAGTAGTGGAGAAGGGAGAAAAGGTGTGTCGCCGTCTCTCTCGCCCTCCTGCTGACGGGGTGGCTATTCTCTCCACTGGCCCTTTCGCTCCCACAAACTTCAAGAGAGCGAAACCAGCTGAAGCCAAACCTGTTGGCAAGGATGATCTTCCGATAAGATCTGTGGTTAAGGGTGAAAGGCCCCAGGGGTCAGTAACCCCACTGAGATGTCACCGCAGATCTAAGAAAAAGACTGATTGGGATGTGTCAGGGACTGACACCTAGTCTTCGGACTGGGAGAAAGTCCCTCTATACCACTCTCGCTCTACACCAAGAGCGAGAAAGGATAAATCCAACGAGGACCGCTCGTCACTTAAGAGAGCGCCCCCTACATTTTCTTTGTCTTCAGATGGAGATATGGAGATTGATGTGTGCTCTCCTTGCCCATCACCTCCACCTAAGGATGGGGACGGGTGGCAAACGGTCAAGTGTAAGTACAAGACCACCTTCTACTTGAGTCCACGCTATGGCACTATTGCAATGGAACTGTGACAGTTACATTCGAAATCTCACTGAGTTAATATCTTCATTTTCGGTAACCATTGTCTGTCTTCAGGAATCCAGGTTTTATCCTGGACATGAGACAACAATGCGTCACTTCAAACTCTTCTCTAAAGACTGAGTTAACGGACCTGTGGCCGCTGGTGGTGTCTGCACTTCCGTCCACTCTAGCCTCTTTAGAGAAGAGGTGCCGCTTCTTACTCAGCTAGAAGCAGTTGCAGTTCCTACTTCGTTGCCAGTAATGCCAAAAGTATGTAACGTGTACATCCCTTTTGATTCTCAATTGGATTACAACCAGCTGGTGGATCTAGTTTCTCGCTGTCCCCTTCTTTTCTCCTTCTGGGAGATTTTAATGCCCACAACACCATCTACTACTAGCGGTAGAGGGAGAGATTTTGAGAGGCTGATAAGGCGGCTGGGCCTGTGTTTGAGGAACACAGGGGAACCTTTTTCAAGCAGTGGTGTGACCACGACGATCTTTGTAATCGTGACTAGTTCCCTATTATCCTTACTCTTCCGAACCAGAGAGCCATCGAGTTACCAATCGATGGCTTGTCTGTCCAGAATTCACAGCACGTGCGGTTTTTGCCGAAGATATTTTTGAGAGTGTCGATGATCATACCATTCATATATCGAATGGTATTTTGGCTGTGGTAGAGGAAGCAATACCTTCCCGCCGGAAGCTTGTCCCTTGAGATTGCGGCAGCCATTAAGGATCGTGCTTTCAAATGCTATCGGGGGCAAAATACCATTGGCCAACCTTATTACCTTCAAAAGGATACGTGCTAGGGCCCGATATCTGATTCGGGAGAGTAAGAAAACGACATGGGAAGTGTGGACTAAGCTTCGTCGGATCTCCGGACTCCCGACATCGTTGACAATACCCGGTGTCTCCATCAACGGAGTCATCATCACGGACCATCTTGCCGTTGCCAACAGCATTGGATCGCACTTCTCCTATGTATTCTGCTCTGGGAGATATAATCCTACATTTGTGACTCTGAAGTGGGAGGCAGGGGCTCTCCCCTTGTCCTTTGCCACTGCTGCTTCGGAGTTCTACAATTTACCATTTCCGTAATAGGAACTGAGCAGTGCGCTTGCACTCTGCAGGGATACATCATCTGAACCGGATAACATCCATACTGAAGTGTTGAAACATCTGTGCGATGCCAGTATAAAACAGCTGTTGATCCTCTTCAATCATATATGTTAGTTAGTTAGTTATTGTTGTTTTAAGGGGCAGAACTACGAGGTCATCTGCCCCTCAATCATATATGGATTGAAGGGGTGTTCCATCTCAATGGGGAGAGGAAATCGTGATACCGATTCCCAAGGCTGGAAAAGATCCCAAACTCGTCAGCAGCTATAGGCCCGATTGACAAATGGCCTATGTAAGCTGCTGGAGAAGATGGTAAACCGGCAACTGGTGTGGTTCTTGGAGGAGAGAGACATCTTGTCTGAGTACCAGTGTGGGTTTCGCTCTCATTGGTCCACCACCGACCATCTGCTGCGACTTGAGAGCGCCATATAGGGGGCTTTTCTCCGAAAGTAGCACCTAGTCATGGTTTTCTTTGACCTCGAGAAAGCCTACGACACCACATGGCGCTACGGGATCCTTAACGTTTACACCTTCACGACTGGAGACTCCATGGTAATTGACCAATCTTTAATGAGAACTTAATATCCGTCCGACTCTTCCGTGCAAGAGTCGGTAGGACATTATCGCAATATTACACCCGAGAATATGGAGTTCCTCAGGGTTCTTTGCTGAGTGTCACCTTGTTCGTGGTTGCCATAAACGGCATTGTTGCTGCCGCCGGGCCCACGGTAGATCCATCACTGTATGTAGACGATTTGGCTCTACATTACAGCTCTGGAAGTATGGCAATCGTGGAATGCAGCTAGCTATTAACCGAGTCAACAGGTGGACTCACGGCCGTGGTTTTCTTTTCTCAGCTGCGAAAACCTCCTTTGTACATTTTTGTCGGCTCTGGAGGCTACATTTTCACCCTCAACTACATCTCAGGGATGATGCATTTCCGGCGGTTGACACTTATTGCTTCCTGGGGCTCCATTTTGACAGCAAATTAACGTGGCAGCACCATATACAGCAATTAAAAACGGCGTGTCTCAGAAAACTCAACATGCTGAAGTTTCTTAGTGGCACTACGAGGGGGGATACGGTGTTACCAAGCCCTCGTCATGTCCAGGCTTGACTATGGTTCTGCGGCATACAGTTCAGCAAAGCCGGCAACTTTGAAAATGCTGGTTAGTATCCACCATAGTGACGTTAGGCTGGCTACCGGTGCTTTCTGGACCAGCCCGATTCCCAGTCTACCTGCCGAATTGGGTGTTCCACCTCTCAATTATAGACACCAGCATATGCTTTTAACATGATATGCTGCCAATGCACGTCAAATGCCGCATCATCCAAGCTATCGAGCTCTCTTCATTACCCAATACCACCAGCCTCGCGCCACCCGGCTGGTTGGTATTAGACTCGATAGCTTGTGTACTGAAATAGGAGTGGCTGTAGGTCCCTGTATGATCCGAACACCTAGTGAGGTGCCTCCATGGCAAGTCCCATGTCCGGAATTTCGGTTAGGTTGTAACCGAAACTTTAGTAGGTTACAGAGATTGCTTTTAGTTTTTTTCTGTTGGTGGTATTTAATATTGTTTTGAGGTTACCGACCATGGCCACCTATTGGTGGAGCACCACATGGAGTCCTAGTGTTCAGTGCCTATTGGATTCTTTTATGGTGGTCTACCAGCAGGTGTCTTTGCTAATGGCAAGTTGGCTTTGGCTTAGGGCAAGGTAACCATGAGGATGGATATTTTTCTGCCATGCGGAATGGAGGTATTTGGATAGATAGTTTATGATGAAGAAATGAAGAGGTTATCTATGGAAAAATGAGATGAGAGATAATGTTACGCTCTGGTCTGGCAATTGATAGTTTATGCTATGAAGATTATGTGATGTTTTGAAGGTCTAGCAATTGGTTTTGGGAGAAAAGAATAAAAGTTGTAGTGGACACGGTACAAGAGATGCAGGTAGTGGAAAACCTGCTTATATGTCTGACAAACAGGTATTGATAGTTTATGATTGCCAGAGAATGACCAGAAAAGAAGAATTTGTGAGTAGTAAAGAATAAAAGTTGTAGTGGACACAGCACAAGAGATGCAGGTAATGGAAAACCTGCTTATATGTTGAGATATAGGTATTGTTAGTTTTGATTGCCAGAGATCAACCTAAAAAGAAGAATTATTATTAATAAATAGTGTATTTTTGTGAAGTCGGTGTACTGTTCTTTGTGAGATTCATTTTAGCGAGTATATCGCCCCGCTACCCTGAGGTGGCTAGCTCGGATATTATATGTATTACAATGACGCACCAGCGTGTGGCTAGATAAAGGAAGTACCAATATATGATAATGTGGTTAGATGAAGGAAGTACCAAAAGATCACGACTATAAATATCAGTATTATATTTATATAACAATGAACGCCCAACTGTGGGGCATTTCGTTGTTGGTTGACTTCAACCAACATAAGAAAGAAGATAAGACTTTAAATACCGGCAGTATTATAATTATTAAAAGGTCTACACCGAGTCCTAAGGTGAACACGGAGGCAGTTCAACAGCAAGGTTTAACAATTTCCAAACGCTGGTATTGACTGCTCGGATGGTTCGAAGGTGGACGAGAAGGTAGGTTGTGCTTACGTTATTGATGGTGTAAATACCAAAATCTCTTTTCCTAAGGCCTGTAGTGGGTTTACTGCGAAGCCCGGTGACATTTATGAAGCTCTGCAGTTTGCACTACAGGATGCCCAAATCCCTTTTCTCTTGTGTCCCGATTTTGAGCCTATTTTCATTTATGAAACAATATGTTCAGTAAAGAACATATAGCCTACTTTCTCCTAAATGTATGAGTATAGTTATAACTCTTTGTTTTTATCAAAGAGTATAATAGAATCATTTCTTGGTTGAAGACCTTAGAAACTATTTAACTCTACCAAACACCACAACCTCGAAAAAAACTTCTACCATCATTGAAGAAAGAAAGAAAGAAAGAAAGAAAGAAAGAAAGAATGAGAACAAATATCTCAAGAATGTTATGGATCTGGAGACATTTTGGACCAGACTGGCTGCGTGGCTCAGGGGTAACGTTCTCGCTTGCTGGGCCCTAGGTTGCAGGTTCGTATCCTGGCTCAGTCAGCTGGCATTTGAGGGTGCGCAAATGCGAGGGAGCCGTGTCAGTTCATTTCGTGGCACGTTAAAGATCCCCTTTGGGGCAAAATTCCGGCACCCCAGCGTCTCTAAAAGCCACAGTAGTTAAAAGGGACGTAAAACCAATCTAATAATTATTGCATGTGTTTACTTTTCTGGCTGTGCATGGGTTTCACCACCTTAATTGTATTAACAAATCTTTCCATGACCTTACAGTGACGTGTGTTTACCAACTACGTGGATAAGCTTGTGAGCGCTACCACTTTGAGTTCTGTAGTAAAAGAAAACAAAAGTCTATGCAATTCAAATCCCCAGAGTGCAATTTTAGTGTACATGTTCGTTCTTTATTTTCGATTGCTATTTGGCTGCAATAAAAGTATTAATTAATATCCTGAACTAGCATCAACTGCTTGAGTTCAGGTACTATGTGAGATAGTTTTGTTCTTTAGTTCAAATAACATTTTCAAATAACGCACAATAGGCTTTTACAAACCATTTAAAATAAAAATGTATCGTATTATCAACTTGTCATTCTTCAAATTCGATGGGTATAGAATGCCAATGGTATGCTAATCCAAGACCCTACTACAATGTATTGTAGTTGGTCTTGGCTAATCAATGGAGTCCCACATAGACCAGTCGTGACATCTAGTGGAGAAGTATCGAACAAGATAATCCCAATAAGACGAGTGCATTCCAGCGGCCATAAAAATAAACTTTTCAATTAAATCTATAAGTTAATTTGTAGGCCGGCGTGCAGTTCGCAAACAGTTAGCGATGATAATTCACTTTTTTGCTGTTAGATGTCTCGTGCAAATCTGCTGTGGAATTTTGTTTTAATTAAATATGCATTTTCCATTGTAGTATGCACAATATAATGCTTAATTTTAAAACGTTCGCCTCCGTAGCGTAGCGGTCAGCATGGTTAGCTGCCGCCCCGGAGGTCCTGGGTTCGATTCCCGGCTCTGCCACGAAATTTGAAAAGTGGTACGAGGACTGGTACGGGGTCTACTCAGCCTCGGGTGGCCCAAATGAGTAGAGGGGGTTCGATTCCCCCTCAACCATCCTCGAAGTGGTTTTCCGTGGTTTCCCACTTCGTCTTCGGGCAAATGCCGGGATGGTACCTTCTTCAAGGCTACGGCCGCCTCCTTCCCTCTTCCTTGTCTATCCATCCTAACCATTCCTTACCTTCCCTCATGAGGCCCCTGTTCACTTTGCAGGTGAGGCCGCCTGGGCGAGGTGCCAATCCTACCTCACCAGTTGTATCCCTTCCGATTCGATGTTCCCAGCTCTAGGACACTGCCCGTGGAGGCGGTAGTGGTGAGTTCCCTCGCTGAGTCCGTGGGTTCCACCAACCTGGAGGGTAAACGACTAAAAATAAATAAAAAAGAATTAAAAGTCGGAGTCATTAAAAAATAATAAATATAAAAAACTGAAGCAAAAAAAACCAACCCTGATAGGGTTTGAACCTTAGCCATACGAGTGACGACTAAAAAAAATAAAAAAGAATTAAACGTCTGAGTCATTAAAAAATAATAAATATAAAAAATGGAAGCAAAAAAAAAACCCTGATAGGGTTTGAACCTTAGCCATACGAGTGACAGCCCAACGCTTTACCACGCAGCCAAACGTGCCATCAAACATTGTCCGATATCAAATGAGTTACATACAACGTGTTAGCAAATAATGATTTAGACTAAACGATTTCTTCAGTGGAGTATATTATTTATACACACATCAAAAAAAGTTTTGCATCACCTCGGTTCCCAGATCTCCGGCATATAGACGTTGACTGTGTATATTGTATCAAAGATACAGTCCCTTTGACTGTTCATAGATGTCACTAAAACTGCTCAAAGATGTAAACAACCATGCATGAGCAAGGCCTATTAGACGGAGGGGGTACGACAGCCGATCAGTTCCAGTCATTCCACCAGGACGAAGGTACGCTGCTCATGTTGTCTGTAGTTCTACCATGCCTAGAAGGTCAATACCGCAGTTCGATCGCGTCCGCATTACTTTGTGTCAAGAAGGGCTCTCAACAAGGGAAGTTTCCAGGCGTCTCAGAGTGAACCAAAGCGATATTGTTCGGACATGGAGGAGGTACAGAGATACAGGAACTGTCGATGACAGGCCTCGCTCAGGCCGCCCAAGGGCTACTACTGTAGTGGATGACCGCTACTTACGGATTGCCGCTCGGAGGAACCCTGACAGCAATGCCACCATGTTGAATAATGCGTTTCGTTCAGCCACAGGACGTCGTGTTTCAACTCAAACTGTGCGCAATAGGCTGCATGATGCGCAACTTCACTCCCGACGTCCATGGCGAGGTCCAGCTTTGCAACCCCGACACCATGCAGCGCGGTACAGATGGGCCCAACAACATGCTGAATGGACCCCACAGAATTGGCATCACGTTCTCTTCACCGATGAGTGTCGCATATGCCTTCAACCAGACAATCGTCGGAGACGTGTTTGGAGGCACCCTGGTCAGGCTGAACGTCTTAGACACACTGTCCAGCGAGTGCAGCAAGGTGGTGGTTCCCTGATGTTTTGGGGTGGCATTATGTGGGGCCGACGTACGCCACTGGTGGTCATGGAAGGCTCCGAAACGGCTTTACGATACCTGAATGACATCCTCCGACCCATAGTGCACCCATATCGGCAGAATATTGGAGAGGCATTTGTCTTCATGGACGACAATTCTCGACCTCATCGTGCACATCTTGTGAATGCGTTCCTTCAAGATAACGACATCGCTCGACTACAGTGGCCAGCATGTTCGCCAGACATGAACCCTATCGAACATGCCTGGGATATGTTGAAAAGGGCTGTTTATGGACGTCTTGACCCACCAACCACTCTGAGAGATTTACGCCGAATTGTCGTTGAGGAGTGGGACAATTTGGACCAACAGTGTCTTGATGAACTTGTGGATAGTATGCCACGACGAATACAGGCATGCATCAATGCAAGAGGACGTGCTACTGGGTATTAGAGGTAGTGGTGTGTACTGCAATCTGGACCACAAATGCTGAAAGTCTAGCTGTATGATGGTACAACATGCAATGTGTGGGTCTCATGAGCAATAAAACGAGCTGAAATGTTGTTTGTGTTGATCTCTATTCCCTTTGTATTTAAAGGTTCCGGAACTCTTGGAACCGAGGTGATGCAAAACTTTTTTTGATGTGTGTATATAAAGCATTTCATACAAAGTTTATTTTGTATCAGTAAGCTACCTAGGTATATTGCATGCAATACTCAAACTACGGTAGTGAAATATACGTCAGGCACGAGATATCAGCTGCCATCTTGCCTTGGGACTGAGACGGCTCAGCTTTTAGGTAGATTTCATTAGAAAGCTAACTATTGCAATGGGTACCATGTTTCGACTTCCGGAAAATTTCGACATATCTTCACGTTTCACATCCCCTAGACCCCAAAACCACCGTCAGTTAAAAAGTTTATATATAATTTATGTATATATACATATATCACTTTCTTGTGGACACGATAACTACCGCAATTTTGCACCAATCAATTTGATTTTTTTACATAATATGCATCCCTATAAAATCTCGGTCGAGTTCGTTAATGGGCACAATCGGTCGACGGGGGTGAAAATGGGGGTCTTTTTTCGAAAAAGTGAAATATTGCTATAACTCTCTTAATATTTGAAATATCGAATCCATTCAAGTTCACACTATGTGTCGAATAAGGCCCAAACATTTATGTTTGAAGAGATTTTTGATAGCACCAACCATTGACCAAAGGGGTGGGAAAAAGTGGGTTTTTCGGGAAACATTAATCATATCTCTCTTAATAGGCACAATATCAAAACCGTACAAAATGGACAATATTCCCCTAATAATTACCTAAAACTTTTGTCTGAAAGAATTTTTGATATGACCCACCATTACGCCAAGGGATGAGAAAAATGATTTCGGAATTATAAGAAAATGCCAAGAGCTATCAGAGGTTGCCATGACAACACTACTAAATTGATGAGGGATGAGCCATCAGACGTTGCCATGACAACGCACTTGCACACGATCACATTCAGTTTTCCATCTGACTAAGTGAGAAGCGGCCTCGGTGACGTAACTGCTAGTAGGCTGAACTTCTATGCCCAAGTTCGCGGGTTCAAAGCCGGCCGAAGTCGTCGGATTTTGTAAGAGCGCTAAAAATCCCTCAGTATGCTTTCCTTTGGAGGGGAAGATCCAACGTTCGTTGCGAGTTGCTGGTTGCGGTGGCATCTCTTAGCCAAGTTCAGAGCTAGGTGTCGTTGACGGTAGTATCTGGTAGCAACATTAGGAACTACTGCTTGAAATTGACCGTCTGCAGTCCTTACCTGAATTACAGACTAATACAGCCATCACAATTCACACTGTTTATCAGACAGATTCTACACTCACCCAAAGTACACTGGGTTACATGACCGCGTTGTTGCAGTCCCTAAACTGAGGAACCAACCAAAATCTCTGCGGGAGATATAATTTTGCGTGAAGAAGTAACAGACCGTTAGATAGTTACACATCAGTGTCGAAACCTTGCATAAGGACAGTGTGACCACAAGTATATAAATGTACCCCAAATGACAAGAAGGTTACCGTCCCCATAAGTCAATAAAATGTTTAAAATATGCATAAAATTACGAAAAACAAAGTTAATTAAGCTCCAATTATAAAATACTTTCTCGCAATAAATGAGGTCTGATCCTTCTACGAAAACGTGCATATTCTGCCTATTTTCGCCTATCCACAAGTTTGCCCGATGAAATCTACCTCCGCCTTCCGGCGTGCCGAGAGGACTTTTTAAAATCACTTCTGCACTATAGTATTACAATATAAACTTTTAATTTCGAACGTGCCTCTTCCTTTAGAACAGTTAAAACGATTCTCGGTTCGATAAAGGGAACTGGTGGGTCACATGATATGGATTATAAACAGTGCTGGATTAACCATAAGCCACAATAGGCAATTGCCTGGGGCACCCGGCTCAAAAGGGTCCCCCAAAAATGAAAAAAGTCCCACCCAAAAAAGTTTTTTTTTGGAAAGAAGTCAAATAAATTAGGTACCGAAAAAAAATACCATGACTATTTGAATTAACTGATAACCATCCACTCCACTTTATTAGCCATAGATAAGCTCGGAAAGAGTTTTTCCAAATTCTGTCGTTCTGGTCTGTAGAGTAATTTCGGAAACAAGTAATGTGCTCCCGCTTGAGCTCAGACTTCAAATCGACGGTTTTGTGATCGACAATTTTAATTCTTTAGTGTTCGATGAACAGTTTCATCTGTGTATCGGGTTGAATTATAACCCCAACCCCAAAAATGTCTTCATGTGCATATTTGAGTGGTGCACAAAAAAGAAAACTTGCCAAATACAAATATTACCAAGAAAGTGTGGTGTTAGAGAAAGTGCCAAAAACTGACTAAATTTTTCCTTCTTAATGAAACCTCTTCAAATTCATCGGAAAATCAAGGATCTGCCACTAGCGATGGATCAAAGGAGCAAAACAAAACGAACACTGGTCACGCAGAATACCCGGATAATGATCCGGTCATTTCAAGGTCTCAAACACCCAGTTCTTCATTGGGGAAAATTAACCAGTGAAGACATACAGTATTGGGTTACACATGGTCCGTCAAATTGTCAAATTTTGACTGGACCGTTTGAATCGTCCAAGCGTCGATATGATAAGGAATCAACGTCAAGATATTGCTCCCAAAATTTAATCTTTGGAAAGAAACCGAATGGAGAGAATACAAAACGAGATTGGCTCATTTATTCACCTGCGAAAGGTAAGCTTTGATTATCAATTGAGCCCTTCATGTATTTATGATACATTGACAGGTTTTGAAATGTTATGCTATTTTTATCAAAAACGATTGTTTTTTTTTCCTGTTTTTGGAATTCTAGTTCAATTTTATTCGTTTCCAGACTTCAATAAGGTCTCCCTTATGTGTAACAACGCGGTATTTTTGAGCACCATATGCACTTCTGGTAGCTTGGTCCAAATTATCAGCAACGAGCGTATCACGCAAAGTGTATTAAAGCGCAACCAAAACTTTAGAATATTTGACAAGAATAAGATCAAATTTATTAGATCCTTTTTTGTTGATCAGTTTGCTTTCTTCGGAATTTTAGTCAATCGTATTCGTTTCAATTTTTTTAAGTGATTATAAATAATTATAAACGCTTTTATTTAACTTCACTTGTGGCAAATCAAATCTTGCAACAACAATTTTGAATTTTTCTATCTTACCAAAACGAATACAATTTTGCATAGTTGTGTAACTTGAAATTACCAATAAATTGTTAAAAAAAAACAATCTTTTAGTCCAAAAAATTAGTAGCCTATCATACAAAAAAAATACAAAAAAAAAACACAAACAACTGAAGCACAAAAAAAAATATAATAATATATTTTTTGTTTTATTTCCAGGCCGAGTCTATTGCTTTTTTTGCGAGATATTTTTGCCGCCAGAAACATCGAACAGACTTGCGCGTGAAGGGTATGATGATTGGAAGAACGTCAGGATTCATTTACAGCAGCATGAGAAGAATTTGAATCATCGGGAGAGTGTGCTATTTGACCTGAAAAAACGGATACATGAAAATTTGCCAGATCAATTCAGAAATGGACTACTTGAAGAAAAAGTAATAATATTGGCGCGATGTTATAAAACGAGTATCTAGTTGCTGTTATCATCACTCTAGCAGAACGAGGATTGTCATTCCGAGGTACGAACGAACACTTTGGAAAGCCGGATAATGGGAATTATTTAGGTATACTTGAACTTCTTGGGCAGTTTGATCCATTTTAGTGGGATCATATTGTACGATACGGAAATGCTGGAAAAGGTGTTCCTTCGTATTTATCCAAAACGATTCAACTCCCGATGTATCGCATATAGATCAATTGTCAGTTGTGCTCCAGTATGTTTCACCAAAAGATCACAAACCAGTTGAAAGGTTTATATCTTTTCTTGAAACAGAAGTTCATACTGGCGAATGTTTGAAAACTCAAACTGTGAACTCCGTCACTGAAGATTGCGGCTTGGAAATTCAAGATTGTAGAGGACAGTCCTATAACAACGCACCAAATATGTCTGGAAAGTATCAGGGTCTGCAAGCCCAAATATTAGAACTGAATAAATATGCGATTTATGTTCCTTGCGGTACACATTCCCTCTATTTAGTTGGACAATCTGCTGTTAAATGCTGTTTTTACGCGGTTGATTTTTTTCGATAATGCAATCATTGTATAACTTCTTTTCTGCAAACCCTCACCGTTGCCAGCGTTGAAAAATTATATCAAAAACGCAAAACCTTTGAAATCATTGTCAGATAAGTGCCGGGAAGCACATGCTAATGCAACGAACGCGGTTTATGATTCGTTTCATAAAATTGTCGAGGCTTTAGAAAGCATTGAAGATGACGAGTCGGAAAATAATGACACTCGGCATGAAGCGGGGTGCATCGCAAACAGAATGCAAAAATTCGGGTTCATGTTAATTTTGTCGGTTCAATTTTGACTTCTATGCGTGCAACTAGTAAATCATTACAAGCTGAACAGATCGACTTACAAACGTGTGCTGCCTTGTATAAAACTTAAGACGAAAAGTTAGGCACGTTTCGTGATAAATATTTTCGAGGAGAAAGCTAAGAAATTGTTACCTGATGTATCGTATTCTAAAAAATCGTCGCGTAGAAGAAGAAAAACAACCGAACGATGGAGGCACTCCTGTAGTCGAATTTTCGCCTTGTGAGAATTTCAGAATAACAGGTTTTCTCGAAATCATCGATAAACTCAACGTCGAAATTAAAAAAAGGGCAAAAGTTTATATGGACGTTTTCAAGAAATTTGCATTTTTAAATAATTTTTCAATGAGCTATGAAGAACCCTGTGAAGCGGTAAACTATTTGGTTGGCTTTTATGATAAAGATTTGGAAGAATTTTCAGTTGAACTGAAACATTTTCATTCTTTTATAAAAATCTCACAGTCAGTTATATGAGACTTTAATGAAAGACCAATTGGCAAATGAATTCCTAATGTAGAAATAGCTCTCCGAATTTTTTAAACTTAAATGATAACGAACTGTACTGCGGAACGTTCTTTTTCACAGTTGAAACGAATTAAAGCTCCTCGAAGAGCTACTATGCGAAAAGAACGACTGGACATGTTAAGTCTTCTCTGCATAGAATCAGACATTTTAAGGAAAATCAACTTCGATGATGTTATTGAAACTTTCAGCGAAAAAAAAAATGCAGAAAAAAGTTCTTGTGAAAATGTACATATGATCTAAATTGTATTCATTATTCATTGTAACTTTGTAAATTAAATCTCTTTCAAAGTTATGATTGATTTTTTTATAAAGGAGGGGGAGGGGGGGGGGTGAGGGGGGGAAGGGGCCTCAAATTAACAATTGCCTAGGGCTACTGTGAGTCTTAATCCGGCACTGTTTATAAAGTTTGCATAATTCACTCGGCCGCCATCCTGAAACGGTACGGCGGATGACTTTGTAGTTTCATCACAAGACGCGTCCTATATGAAGGTATGTCGTTACCAAATTTGGTGGAGATAGGATGATTTGTTTAGTCGTTATTTGATTTTACGTTTTGAACGCTTGAGTGGCTGCCATTCAGTTTTGGTAAAGATGACGGCGATATAAAACAGGACACTGAGGTGCCCTTTGCTAGTGCTACCTCTGTACCAAATGTCGTTCAATTCGGTTTCACCGTGTTTGAATTGATAGGGGGGACAGACATTCAGAGTACTCTCTCTCTCTCTCACACACACACACACACACACATAATTTTTGGCCCTGTGTAGATCTCATAAGTCTACTTTCATTTTTTGCAAACATCGAAAGTAGGCTAAAAATAGGCTTATGAAATCACCTTTTGCCGCGTCTCTGTGTGTGTGTGTGTGTTCGCGTATGTTTGTGATTCGTGTGTGTGCCCCCACTTCCCCCCTAATAAAATCTAAACTGCTGGAGCGATTTCAATGAAACTCAGTAAGTTCATAGCACTATTCTCTACGACCCCGACCGTGCCCTTCAAATTTTGTTACGTCTCGCCAATCCAACATGGCGGCTGTGCGAAATATTTCACCAGCATTCAATATCTCCGAAACTATTACCGATATCACCCTGGAATATTGTACGGTGATAAAGGTGACTACTAGAAGTTCACCTATGTGACTTTTGAAAACTTGGTAACTACAAAACCAACATGGCGGCCAAGCGATTGCGACTTTTAAATAGACGTTTCTCGCGATTTAACCAACCAAACGCAATGAAACTTGGTACGGTATATGTTAATACACATTGTAATGCACCGACATCTAACTTCGTTCAATTGTTTACATAACCTCAAGATGGCGGCTGTGCGAAATATTTCACCGGCATTCTTCATCTCTGAAAATATTATCGTTATCACCCTGAAATTTTGTACGTAGATAAAGGGCACTACTGGACGTTCATCTATGAGACTTTCAAAACCGGTTAATTACAAAACGAGCATGGCGGCCAAGCGAAGTTGAAAGTTTTAAATAGACTTTTCTCGCGATTTAATGATCCAAACGCCATGAAAGTTGGTACAGCAAATGTTTATGCACATTGTAATGCACTGGTATCAGATTAGATTAGAATAGATTTTTATTAAATCCATTTGATCAATTACATGTATACAGTACATTTTTGATATAGGACACGTCAGAAATTACATCTATAAAATAAAATAACTAACTAATTACTAATACTATTACTAGAAGTATTTATAACTTATTATAATAACAGATCTTAAGAGATACAATCTTATTGGACAACTATTTACACCTTACTCTATTATTTATTTATTTATTTATTTACATATGTTACGCCCTCATTGGAGCACTTAACCAAAACAAGTATATACATGTCTCAAAAACAATATTAAAGATTCAGCTTCTTATTTTCTTCTTTTCCCAAAACATTTTCATTCTAATCGACCTTGCCGCTCTCTCTGCATCGCTTATGGTGTAAGTTTTGCGGGTAAAGGTTTAGGGAAGTCGGATGTTCTTGCTTTTCAAGATATTCTTCTCATCTTTGTTAGCAATTTGGAACATTGTCAAGCCGAGTTCATCCAGATCATTTTGAATTTCCATAAACCAAGAGTTCGTTGTTTTACTTTTGAAAAAATAATTAAATAATACTTTTAATTGTCTGGTATCCGGCAGGCGTGAGATATGGCAAAAAAAAAAGCAATTCGACTTTTTCGCATAGTATCGACTATAGACTCAGTTTCTTTATAAACCGCTTCATTTGGTAATAGACGCCATTGACCATCCACCTGATGTTTTTTATTAATTATAGTTCTGAGAATTCTTCTAACAGTCTTCTGTAATGTGTCAGTAACTGATCGAGTGTTTAACTTGAAAAGTGTTTCACAAGCATATATTGCTTCCGGTTTAATAACTGATTCGTAATGTCGTAATTTGGCATTTATGGAGAGTGTCTTTTTTTGGTAACTAGACCAAGTAATATATTGCGCTTGTCTTAACTTTGTTGTTCTATTTTCGATTGACTCTTTATCATTCAAATTCCACGTTATAATCTCCCCTAAATATTTAAATTTATGTACAACTTTAATTTCTTTATTGTTAATCAATGTAATAGCTTGTGTTTCCACATCAAAGGATGCCATTGTTTCAGTCTTTTCAAATGAAATTTGAAGCCCTACTTTTGCTGCAATAGATCCAAGTTCTTCAATTTGGTGTTTAGCATCATCTATACTGGTTGCAAGCAGTGCAAGGTCATCCGCAAAAGCCAAGCAATTCAGTTTTATATTAGTACCAATCTTTACATTTGGAGGACAAGTTTTGCTCCACTCACGCATGATCTTTTCAAGAACGCAATTAAATAATAACGGTGATAGACCATCTCCCTGTCGAAGTCCAGCCCGGATATTATCATAATATGAAAACTTAATTCTATAAATACAACAACTTACAGCTAGGTATTAGAATTAAAATAGAAAAGTAAAATATAATTATAGATTTCATCGCACCTATACGCTAAGGTATTCAACTACAGAGTAAAAACAATTGCACTGCAGATAAGCTTTCAACATTCTATCAAAGGTTATTATTTTTGGGGCAAGTTTTAGATACTGGGGTATTTTATTGTATAATTTAACTCCTGTGTGAAAAGTTCCCTTTTGATATCTGCTTGTGTGTGTGTGAAATATGAATGTTTTTATTTTGTCTTGTGTTATCCCTATGAACATCATTGTTTGTTTTAAGAAAAAACATCTTTATTCCTTAAATTATTTTTAAAAATCATAATACTTTCAAAGATATATATGCAGGGCAGTGGGAGAATGTTTAAATATTTAAACAGAGGTCTACATGATTCTCTAGTGTTTACATTTGCCATAATTCTAATCGCCCTCTTTTTTATCCTAAACGTGCTTAGTACATCTGGTGACATACCCCAAAATATGACCCCATATCTTAAGTATGAATGGAAATAAGCAAAATAAGTATTTCTTAATGTGTGCATGCTAGTGCAGGTTTTCAAAATACGTAACGCAAAGCACATTGAGTTCAGTTTAGTATTCAGATATTGTATATGTTTATTCCATTTCAAGTCATGTTGTATCCATAGTCCTAAAAACTTAGTTTCTGATTTATTTTCTATTTGATGACCATTTAATGTTATATTGGGCTTCGCAGGATTCCTATTCTGTATAGTGTGGAAATTTAGAGATACTGTTTTTTTTAATAGTTTATTATGAGGCGATTATCTTGTGACCATTTGGTTAACTCTTCTGTAATGGAGTCAGCAGACTGCTGTAAGACCTGTTTAGTTTCACCTTTTATTACGAGTGTTGTATCGTCCGCAAACAAAATGTCCTTACGTGAATGAACGTTCTGTGTTATATCATTGATATATAGAAGAAAGAGTAGTGGGCCCAAAACTGATCCCTGGGGTACTCCAAATTTAATAATTCCCTCATTGGACAATGTTTAGTTAAGTAATTTTGTTCCATCATCCTTGTGTCTCAAGCATACTATTTGTTTACTTCTTGTTAAGTAAGACTCTATCCATTTATTAGGTAGACCTCTAATACCATATTGATTAATTTTGTAAGGAGGATTTTATGGTCAACAACATCAAATGCTTTCGATAAATCCAAGAATAGGCCAGTTACATGTTCCTTATTGTCAATTAATTTCAGTATACTATTACTATGTTCATAAATTGCTGTCTGTGTAGATTTTTCCGTTCTGAATCCATGTTGTGAGTTTGATAGTATTTTATTTTTTTCTATAAAACTTATCAGTCTCTTATACATAATTTTTTCCACAATTTTTGCAATGCCAGTTGGTAATGTAATAGGACAATAGTTATATAATTCATATTTTGAAACGTTTTTGTGCACTGGAATTACTTTTGATAACTTCACGATGTCCGGGTAAGTTCTGGAGAGAATTGAACTGTTTGTTAAGTGCGTAAGTGGATTTATTATATTTTCTGCACATTTCTTTAAAATTGCATCAGGGTAACTATTCCTACCTCTTCACTTGTGACATGATTTATTAATAAAGAATACTGCATATATTTATTTTATTATTAGAATTTAATGTATTTGCCTGTGATTTATTTAATAATTTTTGTGGAATTTCCAGAAAATAGTCATAAAAAGTGTTTGCTATTTCCTCTGGATTATTAATCACTTTATCATTCCCTTTGTATTTTAGCAGATTTTCCAGTTCCTTTCTTTATCACGGACCACATAGCCCTGTTTTTATTAGATGATTGGGAAATAAAATTATCATTATGCATTTTCTTTGCTAGTCTTATTACCCTATTTAATGTGCTAGTGTATTTTTATAGTATAAATTGAATTCAGGTGTTGTGTGGTATTGTTTATATAATTTGAGTAGAAATTTCTTTCTTTGACATGAATATATAATCCCTGTTGTTATCCAATTGCTAGTTTTGTTATTTTGAATAGTTCTTTGTTTAAAGGGGAATGCTGTTTTAAAATAGTGTTTTAGGGTACTGTTAAATGCATTACATTTATCATTTACATTGTCTAGTTTATAAATTTCTGACCATGTTTCCTTATTTAATAAGTCATTGAAATATGTAACATTTGTTTCAGTGAATGACCTGCACTTTGATTTTATTCCTTTATCATTATTATTGATTGTTTCCGGTACTTCAAAACTCAGTATTTGTCCATGGTGGTCACTAAAACCCGGACAATAGACTTCTATTGAATGATGATATTTATCTGTATTTATAAAAATTTGATCAGGTGTGGTTTTACTAAATTTTGTTATTCTTGTTGGGGTATTTACTGTAGGTTTCAGTCCATAGGAAATTAGTAACTGTGTTAATAATTCACAATTTCTATCACATTTTAAGAAATCCACATTTACATCCCCACAAATTATTATATCGAAATTTACTTTGCTCATGTTATTGAGTAACAATTCTAATTTATCTATAAATAAACGAAACTTTCCTGACGGAGAACGGTATATGCATACAATTATTAACTTAAACTGCTGTATTTTTACGGCAGAGAATTCAAAATCCTGTTCCATAATTAGATAATCATAATCTGTTAACTGTTCATGATCTAAATTATTTCTTAAGAAGATACAAGTACCACCATGGCTAATATTAGATCTAGAGTATTTACTAGCTAGTATAAACCCTGGGAATTGAATTAATTCGAGTTGTTCCTCTTTCAGCCAATGTTCTCAAATACATAGTGCTGAGATATCTTTGAGTTCATTTTTAAGCACTTATGTAATCAATTTTATTATAGAGAGAC